>LOEQ01001612.1:233429-246898 GCA_001685075.1 Bramus lutescens
AAAGCCAGAAATGATGGCACACACTTGTAAGCCACTGAGGAGGCAGCAGACAATGGTACCTGGGCCTTACTCACTAGAAAACCCACCTATCTTAATCGGTGAGCTCCAGGCCACTGAGAGACTCTGTACCAAAATAAAGCAAACCCATGTAACAACATCCAGGGCTGTCCTCTGGCTTCCACATGCATGCACATAAACGTGTACCTTAACATGTACATGAACACGCAAACACAGTGTCCAAAATAACCAGTATTTTCTTCATTTTCCAAAAGAAGATATGTTTTAATATATGTGCTTGAGATTCTGCTGTATTTTACTTTGGACTCTTCCAAAATGACAGCCAACGTCTGTGCAGTTATGCTTTTGTGGGACAGCCATAGAAGACACATGGAGAGAACAGCTCCAGAGGCCAGCACACCTTTATTCTGTAAGGTTCTCTAAAAATACATTACAAATTCCTTATAATTTTATTCTCACAAAGGTTTTTCAGAGCCAGGCAGTGGTGGTGCATGCCTCCCAGAACTTGGGAGGCAGAGGCAGGCAGATCTCAGTGAGTTTGGGGTCAGCCTGGTCTACGGAGCAAGTTCCAGGACAGTCAGGACTTTTACACAGCAAAACCCTTCTCAAAACAATTTTTAAAAAGGGGGGGTTTAAGAATCAGACTGACCTGTTACAGCCAAAAATATACAACCATCTGCATTACCAACAAAGTACCAGGAAAAAGGGAGAATTTTTTTTAAATAAACTTATCTTTTCTGTCTCAGACTGCCAACTGAACTTTTGAAGCAAATGTCCTAAACAGTGGAATTGTGGGTTATTTTCTCTTCTATGCTCTCTCCTCCCACTTCTGAGCAAGGCTCTAGTAGTATAATCTACTATAGACAGGAAAAACAACCAGTATTACAGGATCTCTTGAGAAGGAAACCAACTCCCCACAGCCATTCTTATACAGAAAGGAGACACCTAACCTGGGCAAAGCAATGAGAAAAGAGTGACTGCTGAATGTTCAGCCTTACAGGACATCTATGTCACCACCTTCAAGGCTCAGACAACATCACAGAGGAGAGGGCAGAGGAATGTGATAGAGGAAGGGGTGGAATATGGAACACTGCCTTTCAGAAATGGCATGGCTGTTTCAACCACAAACTCACAGTAGCTACGATTACCTGCAAAAATCCTGTTCAGCAGCTGCTTTGGAGATCAGTACGGTGATTTCTCAGAAAATTAGGAAACAACCTACCTCAGGACCCAGCAATACCACTTTTGGGTTTATACCCAAAGGATGCTCAATTGTACCACAAGGATATGTGCTCAGCTATGTTCATAGCAGCATTGTTTGTCATAGCCAGAACCTGGAAACAACCTAAATGCCCCTTGGCCAAANCTCAGCTATGTTCATAGCAGCATTGTTTGTCATAGCCAGAACCTGGAAACAACCTAAATGCCCCTTGGCCAAAGAATAGATAAAGAAGATGTGTTACATTTACACAATGGAGTACTATACAACAGAAAAAAATAATAATATCTTGACATTTATGGGCAAATAAATGGATCTAGAAAACATCCTACTAAGTGAGGTAACCCAGACCCAGAAAGACAAATATCATATGTACTCACTTATAAGTGGATTTTAGGCATAAAGCAAAGGAAAACCAGCCTACAATTCACAATCCCAGAGAACCTAGACAACAATGAGGACCATAAGAGAGACCTACGTGGATAAAATCTACATGGGAAGTAGAAAAAGACAAGATCTCCTGAGTAAATTGAGAGCATGGGGGCCTTGGAAGAGGGTAGAAGGGGAGGGGAGAAGAAAGGAGGGGAGCAGAGAAAAAATATAGCTCAATAAAAACAATTTTTAGGGGGCTGGAGAAATGGCTCAGTGGTTAAGAACACTGGCTGTTCTTCCAAAGGACCTAAGTTCAATTCCCAGCAACCACATGGCAGCTCACAACTATTTGTAACTACAGTTCCAGATCTGCCATCATCACACAGACATGCATGCAGGCAAAACACCAATATATATATAGAATAAAGATAAATAGTTTTTTTTTAATTAAATCCTGTACAAAAATGGACCCATTCACTGTCACGGCGAAGGGACACCCTTCCCTAAAGATTTAGGTGTTGGTGGGTGGAACATAGCGGGTAGAGAGCCAGCTTAGCATACCAGGTGCTCTGAGCTTCATTTCTATCACCACCCAGACACACCTAGAATCCCAGGCACTGCAGAAGAAGCTGGAGGACAGGGCCTGCAGCTCATGCTAGATCTTAATCATCCAACAGTCCACTCTGTCTACATTAGACCCTTCTCAAAACAACATCTCTGAATATTTATAGGTAATAAATGGTAGCTAGTGGGGAGGGGTCCATGAGGGCCGCACTCGTTCCTGAGTTTCTATAGGTAGTCAGTGATTGCTTGGTGAAGGAAAACCTTTTCTTTAGTGATGTAACAGCTTGTAAAGTGCCCACGTTCCTGTAAACAACCCTTCACCCTTGCCACTCTTAGCAACCCTAATTAAACTCATTAATTCACACACACATGCACTCATACACAAGAAAAAGAAAGAAGAAATGAATGAAGGGAGGGAGGGGAAAAGAGAAAGAAAACTCATGAAAGTATAGGGAAGAATAGTTGACAAAAGCCATCAGTGATGGAGAAGGAACAGTAGTGGATATTGGGGGTGGTAAATGTGATCAAATACATTTAAATATACATATGAAATGCCAATGAGATCCATTATTATATATAATTAATATACACTCACAAAATGCCTACATTCATGGTCACAGCAATATCAACTGCTTATGACATGGTTAATACACAGTATAGAAAAGATAACTGTGGGCTCAAGTGGGCTCTCAGGAGAGTAAAGTGGAAAATATCCACCTCTTCCCTCTTGACGGCAGAAAACTTACCTATTACCCTTTCCAGAAAC
Organism: Bramus lutescens; assembly: GCA_001685075.1. NCBI lineage: Eukaryota > Metazoa > Chordata > Mammalia > Rodentia > Cricetidae > Bramus > Bramus lutescens. The sequence continues at coordinate 236,369 of LOEQ01001612.1, forward strand.
ACCTTGAACAATGACCTCCACCACTTCAATTCAAGGAAACACAAAAGGCTCAACTACTGACCCAAGACCAGGAGTTTCCTTCAAAAAACAGCTCTGCGGCTCTCCTGAAAGGTGACTTGATTTTCATGAGTTGCTACCACTGAAAGCACATCTGATCAACACTTTCAGAGATGTGAAGGTGAAACAGCCTGAAAGAATTCTCCACTGCTCCTCACCTCCTCCCTTAGATACCACGCATCACAACCCATTCTAACATACACACGCTCATCTTCTATTGGGAGGCAAGGTCTGCATGCTCAGCTGGAAAGCTGCTCACCCCAGCTCAGTGGCCACACGGAGCACAGCTCGCACCCCCTCTCTCTCCTTTGAGACCCTTTGAAAGCAAGGGTGGTCCATGCTTGTCTTCTCATAGAAGTTCTATACCCAAATCTGGGAAACCGAGCTTTGAAAATCTTTGACAATTTCTGCAAATAGAGAATCATATATTTTCTTATATAGTCTTGTTTCCTGTGATGGGCTCTTGATGTAACTTAGTCTTCTCTGTAACACATCCAAGTTCATGTTAGAAAGGACTATTTCAAACTTCACTATGCCTGTTTAAAACTCAAAGAGGCCCAATGAAGGCTGTCTATAGTGAAAAAGTGACACTCTGAACTGGCAGTATTTATTTCCTGAGCTCACTCTGAGCAGGCTCCCATCATGCACTAGGACAAACCTAACATAGACACAGGACTTGCAGTTTTTAAAAACACAAAAGAAGTATATTTTAAAAGTAGAAATGAAACCTACACTGGACAAACCGGTTCCTAATTGGTCTGAGGAAAATGTAACCCTAAAAAAAAAATTGTTTATACCAGCAATACCAATATTTGAGAAGCCAAGGCAAAAAAATTACCAAGTTCAAATCTAGTTGGGACTACATAGTTAATTCCCAGCTAGCCTGGCTACAGAGTAAAACTGTCTCCGGAAAAAAAAAAAAGAAAAGAAAAAAAGAAAAAAAACTATGTAATTATATGTGTATGTACATATATATGCTTATAACATTTTTATAGCTCACCACAAAGGACAAAACCACAAAGGACTCAATTCCTAAACCCCATTCTAAAAGGAAAACATTGAAATTCAAATGGGTGACTACTGTCAAGAAAATTCTTTGAGCATCTTATCTCTCACAAATACCTGCGTCCCTGAGTTAAACTGCGACCCGTATGTGCTTCAGTTCTCCGATCTAAAAAAGTGAAAGTTGTGCCCAAAAGATGGCTGAGACTGGACATGAGATGAACACTCTAGGACGCTGAAGAATGAGGGAAGGAATTCCATGACGCAAAGCACATGGACTTCGCACAACAAAGAACAGAGTGCCGCCCTCGGCAACCTAAAGGGCGCATGCGGGAAGAAATAGGTACCGTGTGGTCAAGAGAAAAGCAACCCATGTGCTTGCGCATCTTTCCTCCAGCAATTCCTTCCACCTACTGAAAAGCAGAGTGAGATCCACTCAAGAGGCCCAAGGTTGGCATCAAAAGAATCCCCCCAGAACAACAGCTTCTCTGGCCATGAAGCCACCATGTAATGATGCCGCTTAACTGTCTGTTCTCTAGTTTTCAAAACAAAATGCAGCTCACTTGTTCACTATGATTTCAAACTCCAAAGGAAAACAAGAGTAAGAATAAAAATGGAGATGATTTAGACTTCCTAACTATATTAATGCTGCTCTTCAAAATGATGCCACAGTAAACTAGTGTGCCTGGCAGCAACCAGGGGGAGCAAAGACAAGGTACACAGCAATCAAGCATGCTCAGCTAAAGATACCTGTAAGCTAAGCAGCAGCAACTTCTTATTTAGAAGCTATAGTATCTAGCTGACAGGCACACACTCCCACACAGACTGAATTTCCTATTGTTCTGTTAACGGCATACCCTCCAAGATCATTCCATTGGGAATGACTTAACTTGACAAGCCTGAACTGACACAGCCTGCTAAAACGGTTTCTCTATTCCTGTGGTTTCATTTGCATAAGCATGTTCTGGTGTTGCTCTACACACCAGTCCAGATGCATCAACTCTCAGGTAACAATCTCTGGCCACTGACTGCAGGAACACGCACTGAATATTTAACACACATAGAGGAGTTTCTAGGAGAGGACCCTGAGAGTAAGCAAAGCACAAATGAACCTAGGAAACTTCGTAGGTCACAATAGGTAGTAAAAAACCCTACAGGCTGGAGAGATTGATGGCTCAGCAGCCAAGAGCACCGACTGCTCTTATAGAAAACTCAGATTCAATTTCTAAGCACTCATGTAGAAGTTTACAACCACCTGTAACTCCAGTTCCAAGAATCTGATGCCCTCTTCTGGCCTCCATGGATACTAGGCATATATGTAGTACACAGAACACATGCAGACAAAACAACCATACACATACAATAAATTTACATTAATAAAAATAAAAATAATGTTTAAAACCTAAATACAAAAGGGAAATTGTTTTGAAGAGGAGGGCAGGCTCTGAGAAGAACCTTGCCCCGCAATTTTGCCCAATTCTCGCTGTCCCTAGAGCAAAAAATATCTTCCTGTTCTAAGAGAAGTAGAGAAAAGTATGTGTCCCCAAGTCCTATTTACACTATATGCAAAGAAAACAAAGAAGAGCAAGAAAATTACCAGCCATCTGGACTCCAAAATATAGGGGAAAGCATAGCTCTCTTGTAGTCAAATACAGCTTGCTGAAAAGTGATACCATGAGACCCTCCAGTCAAAAGGATTCCAACAACCTAGAATTCAGACATGTTTTGAAATAAGTACCTTCTCATCTTAAAAAAGGAAGCAAGCATGGCAGAGCACACCTTTAAGCCCAGCACTCAGGAGGCAGGGTCAGGCAGATCTCTGTGACTTAGAAGACCAACTTGGTCTACACAAATCAAGTTCCAGGACAGCCAGGGCTACACTGGGAGACCCTGGGGTGGGTGAGGGGGGAAGAAAGCAATCAAGTGGGAGGCCACTGTGGCCACCTGGAGTCACGCTGAGCTTGGGTGCAGCTTGGGTGTGACAAAATAGCACTTTGTCAACCCTTAGCAGCATCTTCTCTGGATCCTCTCAACATTACCGGGGGAGATAACTGAATATGAAAGCTAGGAAGCAGTGTGAGCAACAGTAAGAAAAGTGGTATCTCATCAATTTCCCGAAAAAAAAGAGGAAGCAGATGAGTCTGCTTGACTCTTAGCACGCATGGCTTATAACACACAATAATCTTCTTGCTTGAGTTAATCGTTCTCAGCAGTCAAGGAAAACTCATTTTGTGTTTGAGCTCCTGAGTGCCTCTGTCATAATAATCTAAGCCAAGGCTGAAGTAAATCCACATTTCCCAGGTTTTTCAGTTTAAACAAAGCAAATAACAATAATGTTTTTGGGCTGGTGAGATGACTCGGTGTTTATATGAAAAGCTTAATCTTTACAAAAATTTGCAATGAAATGTGACAGTATGAATAATTTTGCATAACAAGGTAACTGCCCAGAATTTCAAACTGCTATCATTATGGAGTTGTCTCCCTGGTGGGAATACTATGGGAGTCAGGTCTGTGAGACCATCAGGCACCGAGACTTCCTGGGTCTGCTGCTGTTCAGAGAATTGTAGAGACTGGTTTAGGAAGCAAAGGCTCCCCAGGGATAAGTGATTCCCTGAGTATTTGACTTCCTATTATTGAACACTTCCTGGAAAGACAGAGTGTCCAGTCCTCTCTTTTCTCAAAAGGTTATTTGGTGTTTTCAAATGCTGTTTACTATTATAAGTTGATCTTGCATGCAACTTTCCTACATTGGTTCGCTGATTACTGTGAGGTTTGTTTGCTTGCTTGCTTTTAAGCATAAAAAAATGGCAAAACTGGTTAAGGCTTTACTGTAGGTTTTTGATGAAACTTCAGCATTTTCTCCTATAAAATCATGTCATCTACAGAGACTATTTCACTCCATCCTTTCCCTTTGGTTTCTTTCTCTTTCTCTGTCTTTGCCTGATTACTCTGGTGTGGAACAGAAGCCCTTTTAAGGGGCCATCTTGTCTTATCTCTGATCTTAGGAAGAAATCCTCAAACATTTCACTGTTAGCTGTGGGTTTATCATACACAGCCTTAATTTTTATAGGGAAATATTCCTTCTACACCTAATTTGTTGAAAGCTTTCACATTGAAAGAACTTTTCTCAAATGCCTCTTCCATATCTACAGGGTGATCATGTCCTGTTTGTCCAACCCATGAATATGACAAATCCCATTCACTGAGTTCCATGTAATGAGCACACATTATGGCCCAGGGGAAAATCTTACTTAATCATGGTGGATGACCTTTAACATAAATTCACTTCTCCCTATCTACGGGTTGTACAGTCGTGGATGTATCCAACCATAGGTCAAAAACAAAAATTTGAACTGCATTTGTACTGGACATATACAGACATTTCCTTCTTGTTATTATTACCTAAACAAAACAGTATAATAACAATTTATATAGCATTTGTATTGTATTAGGTATTATTAGTAATAGAGAGACTGGGTAAGATCTTGGAATGTGTAGCTCAGTGGTAGAGCATTTGCCCAACATGTACAAAGCCACAAACAGCAAGCATTCAGTGTGTCAGAAAAGGCCTTCCTATGTTATAACACGATAGTAAAAACACTAAAATACAGAACAAAGTATGCTGAAAATTGCAACAGAGAAACACACCATGTCATATATAAAGGTAGGCCCACCAGAATAACACCAGACGTCTCAAAAAAAAAAAAAACTCTAAAATCAAGGAGAGCTTGGAATGATGTATTCAAAGCGCTAAGCCACAACTGCCAATCCAAAGTACTATACCCAGAAAACCCAGCTGTCATAATCTAAGGGGAAAGGAAAACTTTCTAAAGAACAGCGTAAAGGAATTCACGACCACTAAGCCAGCTCCACAGAAGAAATGTGAAAGAATCCTTCAGAATGAAGAAAACTAAATGAATGCACCCATAAAGCCACAAGAAAGAATAAATCATGTTAGAACCGTAATTAAGCAAATGAGGAGAAAAGCACTAAATGCTACAAAACCTAAAAAAAAAAAAAGACAGGAATTAATACACACCTCTTTATACCAACTCTGAACATTTACGATCTCAACTCCCCAATCAAAAAGCACAGACCAACATAGACCAACATATTAGATTAAAAACTAGGATCCATCTATCTATTGCCTCTGCCCCTCAACATCACAACCAGGCACAACTTTACAATAAACAGAAAGGAAAAGGTATTGTGAGCAAACAAAGCAAAAAAGAGGTGCTATTTACTATCTGACAAAATAGATCAATCCAAAGCCAGGCAGAGTGGGCAGTGTTTCCATTTGCTCAGAATACTTTCCCATCCTTTAACTTCCAGTCTGTGTGTGTCTGTTAAGGTGTAGAGAGTCACGTAGATGGGTCTTGTATGTGTATCTAAAAAACGACTCCCGAGGGGGACTGAACACGTTTACATTCAAAGTCATTGATGATAGGTAAGGACTACGGGATGAGTTGTTTGACTGTATTACAGCTAAGGCTTGGCTTTAACACACACAGAGATAACAAAATCTACCATAGTTGGTTAATGTTAAGGCTTAATGAAGCAGAAAAAGAGCCTTAGATACTTCATATGGAGTCTGCACTTGATAGGTGTTGAAGAAATGGCATCATCTATCATCTCGTTCACTTAACGTGTCTTATCATCACTAGGTCCCATAGTGCCATATGCACATATCTCTGTTTCTTAATGACTTTAATCCTAAAATTGCTAAGAACGCTCACTATGTTTGACATTCTTGGTTTGAAAATGTTACAGAACTATTAAAGGTTAAAAGAGGTCAGGAAAATAGAATTTATTTGCCTACACAGTGGAAAGGACCACTCAATCAAATGCACTCTAGAAGAGTCCCAGGAGGATGATACCCAACTCCCACCAACACTCAAGGGTGAGATGCACACAGACACTCATGCAAATTTCCAGCACTTTCATTATGCACATTTGATTGTTTGTCTTTGTCTTTGTGTCTTAAAATATATGTGACATCATTGTTAAATCACCACTCAACTTCTTTTGCTTAGCATGATAAACCTCCCACCACAGATTCTGCTTTCCTCATGCTAAGTTTGAGGTTCCTTGGGTCACCTTCATAGTTGCAAAGGTTCAAGTCAGTAAACCTTCCTCCACCCCTGACCTTATATATAAAAAGAAAATGAGTTAGTGGCCATTGTCTTTGTATTCTGATTATACACATCAGCCCCCTACTGTATATTCTGGCATACCTATTTTAATGACCTGATGTCAGAAATTAGATACTTCACAGTTTGCCTTCCTCACATTATATCTTTTTTAATAATTCTACATGATCCTCACAAACCATACTAGACTAAAATAAAGATATTTCTAACTCAGTTGTCTGTTTAAGGAAGGGGTCATGAGTTTCCCTCTCAGAGTCTGTAACAGAACTCCAATCACCTGACGGCTCTCAGTCAAGTTCCTGCCTCCTGCCTGCACAACCACCCTACACTGCAGCTCTCTACTGGAATACACGACTCTTTACTGTCAAGTTAACTACCTTTCCATAACCTTTGAATTCATTCATTTTTTACTCTTTACAAAAGCTATCCTACAACAATATTTACTAGAGACTTTTCCAGAAACACACTTTTGTTTTCTTTTCTCTATCCCAAGAACAAGAGAACAAAATCAACCCCAACTTCAACACGGCAAGACCACAAGCATATATTTCTGTCCATTACTCCACTAAACATAATGACTATTTGTGTGTGCAACATGAATATGTGTGCAAGTGTGTATATACATGTGTGTACATGTGGATGAAGGCAGAGGTCAACTTCAGGTGCTGATCCTCCAGTGCCATGCCCCTTGTTTCCAGGAGCAGAGCCTCTCACTGCCATGGAGCTTACTAAATAGGCTGAAACGGCTTGCCATCAGGCCCTGCCATTCTCCTAGCTCCACTTCCCCCACCAGCATACATTTTCTCATGTGCATGCTGAGGATCCAGACTCATGTTCTCATGCCTGTGTAGCAAGCACTTCTCCTACTGAGCTATCTTCTCAGCCCCCTGGTAATCTTTTTCATGGGAATAAGAGCAGTGTAGTGTTTTGAATGAGACTGGCCCCACAGGCTCATATATTTACAGCTTAGTTCCCAGTTGATTTGATGAGCTGTTGGGGAAGGATGAGGGGGTATGGCCTTGATGAAGGAGGTGTGTCACTAGGGGTGGGCTTTGAGGTTTCAAAAAGCTATGCCAATTCTTCTCCCTTACTCTCTTTCCCCTACCCTCCCCCTCCTGTGTGCTACGTGAGGATCAGGCTGTAAAGCTCTCAGCTACTTCTCCAGTACCATGCCCACCTGCATGCTGCCATGTTTCCTGCCATTATGATAATAGACTAACCATCTGAAAATGTAGACAGGCCCCAATTAAATGCTTTCTTTTATAAGAGTTGCCTTGGTCATGGTGTCTCTTCACAAAAATAAACAGTTACTAAGACAAGCAGGTATTCTAGCCAAGCAGAAAGGAGGCAAAAGTGATTGAAAAGAAAGTGCTACATGCTGTTAGGATAACACCCAGACTTGACGGTGTGGTTAAGTAGACACCTGTCAGCCTGAAGGGTATCTGGAATATAAGTCAAACCCAAAAAAGACTTGTTAATTTTCTCTTAGTAGAAATAAGAATAATCAGCTGGGCGGCAGTGACACACATCTTTAATCCCAGTACTTAGGAGGCAGAGGCCAGCCTGGTCTACAGAGCAAGTGCCAGGACAGGCTCCAAAGCTACACAGAGAAACTCTGACATAAAAAAAAAAAACCTATAAAAAATCTAAATTATCTAATTATCTGAGCAAACCAACACTCAACTCGAAAATGAACTTATAGACCGTGCAGTCACAAGCAGTGATCTTGTGACACTGGCTCAGGGGACAAGAAAAAAGCACAGCTGCCAAAACTGGCGATAGTGTTGACACTGAACAGAATAAAATTCACCAAGTATTATTTCAGTGACTTTAATTTACCAGGGCACAGTCTACTGAAGGGAGCAGATCAAAAAGGGTGAAAGCTGAGCTCCTCAGGATATAATGAAAAAATACACGCATTTAGGGCTGGCGAGACAGTCCAGTAAGTATAGGTACTTTGCCACCAAGCCTGAGGGCCTGAGTTTAATCCTGGGGCCCAGATGGTGTAAGGATAAAACCAACTCCAAGCTGTTCTCTGGCCTCCACATGCTCACAGTGTGCATATCCCATCATCACACAAAGAAATATAGAGATGTCGCAAAAGCATTTTTAGAAGTTGAAGACATGTCTCAGAGGTTAAGAGCACTGGCTGCTCTAGCAGAGGACCTGGGTTCAGTTCCCTGAACCTACACAGATGCTCACAACCACCCATAAGTCCAGTTCCAGAGCATCTGATACCCTCTCTTGGCCTATTCATGTGGTGCACATACATACATGTAGACAAAACACCAATATATATAAAATAAAAATAATAATTTTAAGTCTGTATTACAGACTTTAATACAACAGTAGCAGTGTTGAGCAAACTAGACAGTACTTTTGGAAATGAATGAAGATAAAACTAAAAACAAACGTTTCTGTTTAGTACAAACTATCAGACCATTAATGACCATTAGGAAAAAGATGCAAACAGACCCAAATGGTGCAACCTTCTAACACTGGAAATACTAGAATGTAAGGCTGGGTACAAGGTATTCTCTACTCATGGTGTTTAAGGTACTGAATCTGCTAAAAATTTTATGCAGACCTTACTTATAGCCCCGACACTCTGATGTAAAGGCACAAACCGCTTAATACTTTTCAAGGAAGATTACTTTAAAAAAAAAAAAAGGGGGGGGAGGGAGAAAAGCAAAACAAAGCAATAGGTAAATAACCCTAAGCAAGGGCAGAAAGAACAGAAGTGCTAAGAAGCTAAGGAGTTGAACTGAAATCTCTCGACTATTTGGTAAAACCGCGGGGTGACTTAGGATGACCAAACCACACAAAGATCTGTACATATTTTCATGAACGCATGGAGAAATAAAAATGAACATACATTAGCAGAGGAGCAAAAGAGACAATAATTTGACTTAATGAAAAATTTCAAGAAGCACCAAATAAAGCAGAAAAGGCCCACAATGGTAACTTAGGAGGAACAAGGAACCGATATGGGAAATATGGGAGCAAAGGAGCAAAAGGAAGCATTAAAGAAATTCACAGACATCTACAGGATCCCTAAGCAAATAGGAGCCAAAAAGTCATAAAGACAAAAGAAAAGGAAGGGAAATGAGACTCCCAAGCCGAGTCCAATAATCACAGTCTCAGAGTAAGAAAACTGATTGCTGTGGAGCAAAGGATGCTGATGGACCACCAACCACTCAAAGAATCTGCTCCACAGCAACAGGGAACAAGTTCTGCGGCTTTGGCTGCTCTTACCTTTTTGAGGTTTTAAAAGGGAAAATCAGATTTGACCCACTATTACATTCTAGTGTAAGACTATTTTGGCATTGTGATACTTTTCAAAGTTAAATGGTTTTATTTGTTGTTGTTGTTGTTGTTGTTGTTGTTTTGTTTCTGGGATGTTGTTGTTGTTGTTTGTTTGTTTTTTCAGATTATCCACATACCTATGGGAGAGTTCCCTTACTAAATTTCCTTTCCAAGATGAAACTTTTTAAGTACAAACCACATACCATGTAAAAGCATGGGGGTGGGGAGATCCATGAACTGAATCAGTGAAACTGCTCGACTGCTAAAGAGAAAGAAAAGTTCATGGTTCAGAAGCACAGGCTACTAGCGGTGTATCTTCTTTTCCCTTTCAGTCAAAATGGGTGATGTAAGAACACAGAGTGGGGAAGTCAAATAGCATTAAAACTAAAATCTTTCCCACAAAGTAACTTTTCACAGTTACATTGAGGAAGATGTGTAAAGACTTTAAATCAAAATACGCCTATAGATGTTAATTCCAAAGATGGGAAGAAAAAGACCACCAACCCAAATCATCATGGCCAAATTAAAGCAAGCTGTCTTAGTTAAGGTTTTGTCGCTGTGAAGATACACCATGACCACAGAAACTCTTATAAATGAAAACATTTAATTGAGGCTGGTTACAGTTTCAGAGGTTTAGCCCATTATCGATGATCATGTCGGGAAGCAGGGCAGCATGCAGGCAGACGTGGTACTGGGGAAGAAACTGAGAGTTCTACATCTTGATCCACAGTCATCAGGGAAAGACAGTGACACACTGGCCAGCCTTGTCCTGAGACCTTAAAACCCACCCTTTAGTGATACACCTTCTCCAACAAAGCCACACCTACTCCAATAAGTCACACTTCCTAATAGTGTCACTCCTTCTGGACCTATGGGGACCATTTTCTTTAAAACCAACACAAAAGCAATTAATTAAAGCAAACTTTTTTATTCATGTACATGGGCAGCCTCACTCTAAGATGGGGTTTGAGAGGTCAGCATTGGATGTGAGGAAGAAAAGGTTTTATAGCTCAAG
>LOEQ01001612.1:249344-270020 GCA_001685075.1 Bramus lutescens
GTGTGTGTGTGTGTGTGTGTGTGTGTGTGTGTGTATATATACAGTACAAAAATCAGAATCACTGTAAGGAGCAGGGAATGTGTGTCGGAGGGTGTTCTTCCAATGTTACGATTAGAGAATGAAATATAATTCAGCAGGAGACCAGAATGCATGAAAAGGCAGGGTGGCTCTTCCCAGTGTCATGTTGCAGTAAGAAGTCAATAAAAGTAGCAGAGGGGAGCAGAAGCAGAAGAGCACAGCAGAGACATGTCAACTGCAATCTCCCAAGACAGAGATAATCAAACCTCGAAGAAATCAGCAAGCAGACTACCAAAAAAATAACAGAGGATTCAGCCATGTGCCTTGCTCTAAATTATGTAAATAAAATGCTAAAAAAAATCATAAGCCAAAGAACATGCCTTCTGGGCTAGACTAGAATTTTAATTGAATTCAAACATTTATGCAGTATCTCTTATTGCCAGATACTCTTCAAATAATTAACTAAACAACTGATTGCATTAAATCACATGCAGAATAGAAGTTAATTTAATTGCATTATTTCAATTTTCTTCTCCAAGATCTTTTAGCCAAATAGCTGATAAGAATTAACTAGCCAGCTACATTTTTACTCTGTTTCCTTCCTCCTACCTTGAATAAAAAGTGTTCATAAATTATAATTGGCCAAAGTGCAGGTAACAAGATGGAAGCACTCAGCTGACCATACAATTACTTAGGGTTTGAGGTCTTGAGTAGTTAGAGTGGAATGCGTTTCAAATACACAACTAAAGGGGCTGTGCTATGAGCAACATCAGTTCACAGCACTAGACTGAATCTTGTGCTTCTGGCTCACAATTTAATACTCTTGCAATTTTTCCTACTCAGAATAGGTTCATCAATTATTATTCTCAGTCTAGCGCAGGCATTCAAACTTCTAGGCAAGGGCCAGCAAGAGAACTCAGTGTGTAAAGATGCTTGATGCCAAGTCAGACAACTAAGTTCTATGCCTAAGACTCACGGAGTAGAAAGAGAAAACCAGGTCCTGCAGGTTGTCCTCTGACCTCTTCATGCATATCACGGCACAAGTATACACATCCATATACACACTCACACATACACTATATTTTAAAGCAATTTCAAAAGTAACAAATGTCTATGCACTCTTCCCGGCAAGCAGCAAGCACACACTGGAACTCATACCTGCAGAGCTCAGGAGGACACTGAAGTCTGCCCCCCGCTGGGATTCTCCACTTTCATCAGTGACTTCTTTTTCAGTATCTTGATATCGATCCCAGTTAGAGACAATCTTCCTTCTAGAAAAATTTCCTTGCTCATCATTCTCTTCTCCATGGGTCTCTGAATCACTGTCATCTTCCACCTGCAATCAATAGAGACAAATCAATAGCCAGACAGTGGGATCCTGACCTTAGGAGTCTCTACAGTAAAGTAAGGAAAATAATAGAATATAGGTGTAATGCTAAAAACTGAATTTGTAAATGAGGTAGGGATCCTAAGCAATATTTCCAAAAAACCTCAGTATATCAGAATACTGAGCATTATCTCAGTGTAACTTTCTAATGAGTATGTAAAGGAAATTGGTATATTCTGCCTGACCTACCCCTACTTAAAATGACTGTTTCATCTACTTGAAATAACTAAGGCTATAGGATTGGTAAGACTGTAGGACCAGAACCTAGCAAGATGACTCGGGATAACGGCACTTGATGCACAAGCCTGAGTCCCATCCCTAAAGCCCATATGAAGAAGAAAAGAGAGATTAACTCAGGAAAGTTGTCCTCTGACCTCTGCATGTGTACTACGGCACATGGTACACATCACACACGCACACACACACATTAATAATAAATAATTTTTATTATTTCAAAATAGAAAGCAACTCTCCCTGGAAATTTAGGTATTTGCAAATGTACCTCACAAACCTGTTTTAATGGGAACTCAACTCAAAGACATTCTTGAGTGTTTCTAGCCATGGGCATTAAAAGGAAGCATGCAGAGAACAACAGATTGTAAGAAATCCTACAGTATACTTAGAAACGGCCACTTAATTGTATCAAGAAATAAACTGCAAGCCATCGAGAAGGGTCAGTGGGTAAAAGGTTTTACTGCACGAGCCTGGGTGCCCTAGTTCAATCCCCAAAACCCACACTAGAAGGAGAGAATCAACCCTTACTGCAACATATGTGCCTACCTTATTCCCCAACACACACATAATAACAATAACAACAATAATAATTGTTATGGGTTCGGAGAGCTCAGGGGTTAAGAGCATTGACTGTTCTTCCAGAGACTTGGGTTTAATTACCAACACTTGTATATTAGCTCATAACCATCTCTATGTAACTCCAGTTCCTAAGGATCCAACACCCTCATCTGGCCTCTGGGGGTACTGCATGCATATAGTGCTCAGACACAAGCAGGCAAAACAGCTATACATATTTTTTGTAGGAAATAAAGAAATTGCAAAAGAAAAATGGTGGTGTGATAGAGAAGAGAAACAGATTAAACAAACTTAATAGACTGGGGTGGGTGTCAGGGGCAGAAGGTCCCAGTTAATGAGCTGGGGTAGGTGTCACTGACAGAAGGGCCTGGTTGATGAGCTGGGGTAGGTGTTACTGACAGAAGGTCCTGGTTGATGAGCTGGGGTAGGTGTGAGTGGCAGAAGGTCCTGGTTGATGAGCTGGGGTAGGTGTGAGTGGCATTAGGGCCTGGTTGATGAGCTGGGGTAGGTGTCACTGACAGAAGGTCCTGGTTGATGAGCTGGGATAGGTGTGAGTGGCAGAAGGGCCTGGTTGATGAGCTGGGGTAGGTGTCAGGGGCAGAAGGTCCCGGTTAATGAGCTGGGGTAGGTGTCAGGGGCAGAAGGTCCCAGTTAATGAGCTGGGGTAGGTGTCACTGACAGAAAATTCAGGTTGATGAGCTGGGGTAGGTGTGAGTGGCAGAAGGGCCTGGTTGATGAGCTGGGGTAGGTGTGAGTGGCAGAAGGACCTGGTTGATGCGCTGGGGTAGGTGTGAGTGGCAGAAGGACCAGGTTGATGAGCTGGGTGGCTGTCAAGGGTAGAAGGTCCTGGTTGATGAGCTGGGTGGCTGTCAGGAGCAGAAGGCCCCAGGTTTCATCCCCAGCACATCACACACAACCCCACTGGATTGGCAATGTAAAACTGGGGACTTATCTATGTTCTGATTCAAATAATCTAGCCAGAGGAAATAGTCATCATTAGAACAACTGAGGAATACAAACAATGACTACTCACTTGACCATATTAAGAATGAGCTAGTAAAACTATTTACTGTTTGATTCATAACAATGTTATAAATTTATAGTGTTCTCGTGCATTAGGTGCAAATACTCAACCATGTGTGAAAAAATAAGGCATCTGGGAGCTGGTTCAAATAGTTCATGGAGAGGAATGGCAGCCAGAAATAAACTACTTACATGACCATTGCTGAGCTGGGGTGGTGAGTAATGGGAATTCGGTGTACAGTTAGTCTATGTGTTGTAGATTTGAAACTTTCCATAATAAAAAAGTGTTGCCCTTTATAGGACACGTGCATGTAGAATCTAAATACATACTTCAAAACAGAGTCCAAAAGATTATAATATCCTGAGTAAGCAAGTAAAACTAGAGGAATATATCCAAGCCAACCAGCAGTTAGCTTTATACAGCAGTTAAATATGAGTTTTAAAAACCCAATTAGCTAGGTGTGGTGGCACGTATTTATAATTCCAACATCACCATGAATTAGAGGCAGCCTAGGCTACAGAGTAAGACCTATAGGTAGGTGATGGCTTTGCGGGAATAAAGTCAGTTCTCTTCAAGTGTGTGGCTCCAGGTAGGCCCACCATGCTCCACTGGATGGCCCCACTACCAGGAGTATATGGTCAGCACAAATTGTACTCAACAGATTATTAGAAAGTAGGGGACGAGAACAGGGAGGTGTGGGAGGGTTTGGAAGGAGTCAAGGTCAAAATCGAGGAGTGATCATAATCAAAATGTATTATATGAAATTCTCGAAGAATTAATTAAACTAAGTATTTTTTAAAAAACAACACTTTGCTGACAAAGAAACAGGACATTTGTAGAAAATTATGAAGACAAAAATTAATATAAATTTTAAAACCCATATTTGAACTATTGCTGTTTTATACACAAGGCCCTACATTCAAAATCGCTAGTACTACCTGGAAAAATCTACTCATCACCGAGAGAGCAGCACAACACACACAGACCCATTTCTTTCTTCCGTTATACTTACACATTTTATTGCTGGCAATCAATTTTATTAAGTAAGCATGGTCTAACTTTCCATTTTAATACATTTCATTTTCTATAGCACACATACTATTTGAAAGGTTGGTTCGGTTCTGTTTCTGAGAGAATCTAACTATGCAGCTCAGGTTCTTCTCAGATTCTGTTGCTTCAGGCTTCAGTTTCCCAAGTGCAGGGTTACAGGCATGTGCCACCATACCCAGGCCATCCTCCTGAGTGCTGAGATTACAGTTTGGTGTCACCACACCCAGGCCACACAGACTACTTCTAGCCCCACCACTCCAGAACAAATTCCTGTACTGCTTGTTTCTTCTAGAAAGTTCCCAATGCTTTCTGCTCACTATCCTACATCACTGAAAGCCAGCACAAGCTCTCTTTGTAGTGTGTCCGTTTATTGATGAGGCCAGGACAGGGAGCATGCAGAAGAGTCTATCTTCTGTCTGGCTTCGTCTCTGTTTTTCTTAAATTTCTTGTAGATTTGTTTTTAGTTTCCAATGTTACCTAAATGCTCAGTCAAATATGTCTTGACAACAATGTACCATACACAGTCCCTGGGCAGTATTATATCACAGTCAAATATGTCTTGACTATAATATGCCATACATGTCCCCTAGACAGTGTTATATCACATCAGTTGACAGACAAAGGGAAACCCCAGCACAACTAACAAGATGACTGCAGAAGGGTCAAATGACAGGCCTAACCCACTCATGGTATAGATTTGTCCCTATTTCCATCCAGGACATTACTTTAGTGTTACTTTGACCCTCTGTAAATCTGAGTTTCCCATCAATCATTCACCCAACAAATTTCACATTAATCAATGATTCTCACCTAAATGAAACTGCAAAACTTTCCTAAAAGGATGGACTAAATTGGCCTTTCATGATCTCTTTCAGTCATTAAATATCATAAGCTTCATTACAAAAGCAAGAAAATGGTCATTTATATTAAAAATCTAGAGATTACAAATACAACCTCAAGCCTCAAGACTGCCATCTCCATAAAATTCTGAAGACCCAAAGATGCTGGCTGATTAAAGTTATTTAGTGAGTTAATTCCGCTACATACGTCAACTAATACCTGGGGCTGATGAGAACGGGGGCGAGAACTAGAGCTGAAAGTGTTAGCAGGCTTTACTGTGGGAAAACCCAATATTCTTTTGTTGTCCCACTGGGTAAAGCTCAGAGAAGCTTCTCCAGTTAGCCTGAAATCTCCGAGCAGCTAAAGCACATGGCAAACTGTGAGCCTGAGAAGATAATGGTCCTGATGTAAAACACAACTGTGGCTGGAAACACCTGAGAGGATGTTTCTGCAGGAAAACAAACACAGAAATGAAAGGTGGGAGACCTGGAGAGAACCAAGGGCCCTGATAGTATCATCATTCAGTAGTCACTGAGTGTTCAATGCAGGCGGGCCTCCTGCAGATAAACGACTCCCTAATCTCAAATTACAAGTGTCACCAAACTAGGATCTCATTGCACCTACCCACATGTGAGGGCGAGAGAAACACCCAACACAGGAGAGTAGAAAGAAGAAATTAAGCATAGGAGACATTTGCTTCATTAAACAGACATGGACACAGCACGTGGGAATACTGAAAAATGCAGTATTACATAAACAAGGCGTTGTTTTTCTGTTGACATCATTTCAAAGCCACACTGGTAATTTTCACAGTAATACTTTATACCTGAAAGCCCATCATTGGTTGCAGTGTTCATAAAGCAACAGTAATGCAGTTAGGTTACTTACCATCAAAGTACTGCTAAGCTATTATCCTGCCCAGTGGCAACGCAAACCACAAGAAAATTTGGAACACACAGAGGGCCTCAACTGAAATGAGTACTGTTCTACTTCTAATAGGCAAGGGTCAATTTGACTTGAAGATGAAGATGAAGGAAGTCCTTCAGTAGACAACTACTCAGGGTGGACAATCTCAAATTCTCCATCAGCTCATTGCGGGGCACACCTTTAATCCCAGAATCTCAGGAATAGAAAGGATGAGTCAATGTTCCACTAATAGGGAAGAGTGTGGCAACACTTTTATTCTCAGAACAGTAGGGTGAGCAACTCTTTGTCCACTGACACACAAACACCAATAGGAGACCAGGATGTAGCCAAGGTCTCTGCTACTTTAGAACAAAGCTCACTAGTTCCCCAACGTCTGGCAACATACCCCTCTTTTCTACCTGAGATCCACCCTGAATTAACTTTAGGGTCCATGTTTCCAATGGCAGTCTCAAGACAATTTAGACCCCTAATATGCATCCCCAAATGTTTCCAGTCATCAGCCATTACCCAGGCCAGGGGACACTTCTATGTTTTAAGATATTGTTGCAGCAGCACCCTACTTCCTGAAATAAAAAGCTGTTTGGAGAGACTGGAGAGATGGCTCATCAATTAAGAGCACTTGCTGCTCTTCCAGAGGATCTGGTTCCTAGGACCCAGGTTTGGCCCCCAGTACCAGCAGGCAGCTCACTACCACCAGTAAACTCCAGTTCCAGGGAAATCAAGGTCCTCTTGCGGCCTCTGTGAGAAGCTGCACTTGTATGTATGGTACACCCCATAGGGTACCACACATACACTCCGGCATACACACATATTCATAAAATAATAAATAAATACTTAAGAAGAAAATCCACTTGGAGCCAAGCCAAGCAGCCGTAGTGTGCGTCTGTAATAGCAGGGCTTGAGAAGCTGAGCTAGCCAGCCCTGGATACAGAGTAAGAAACCTTTCAAAAACAAACAGCAAGGTCTAGTGGTAGGCTCCTGTTATCTGTCTCAAAATTAAATGGAAAAAGAGCTTAGGGTGTAGGTTAGTGACAGAGCATTTCCCTAGCATGTGAGAGACTCAAGTATAACACCAGGACCAAGAAAAAAGAGAGAGGAGAGGAGGAGGAGGAGGAGGAGGAGGAGGAAAACTGTGACTCTGTTTGCTAAACACTAGTGTCTTTGCGGGCTTGTATGGGTTGCAGCAGGAATAAAGCTTGCAATAAACATTTAGAATTCCTTCCTCTGGTAATGGCAGTTCCCTTTTAAATCAGTAACAGTGCCTTGCAAAAGACAAAGGGTTTGTTCTTAAACTGCTGTGGCATGGCGAGTTGTGATGCGGTGTGGTGTGGTGGTACACACTTAGGAGGCCAGCGCAAGAGGGGTGCTCTAGTCCAAGAGCTCAAGGCCAACCTAGACAACATGGGAAAACACACATCTCAATAATAATAAAATAGTATAAGGTTTGTTTCTTTTTCACACTCAGAGTTCTAAACCACCACTGCTTTCCTAGTCTCTTGCTATCAAGGTATTGACTAAACTTTTCCCTCCTTAACTAAATCCACTTCCTTCCCAAACCCACCACCCAATCCATCTGTTAACAAATCAACAACTGTTATGCCCAAGTTAAGACCCCCAGAGAGACTACCACCAGAATCCAGTCAAGTCCAGAATGCAAAAGCAAGGTTTATTTCTGCATGCAAAATTCAAACCAGCTAGCTGGGAGCTCAACGCCTCCACCCAGGAAGCAGTGCAGTGAGGAGAGCTCCCACTCCTCCTCATTTGGGGTTGACACATACATTACTCAGGGTCCAGGGGGTTGGTTTTGCTAGACACAGGGTGTAGACTACTTCTGTACACCCTCTTCTCCCTGTATGCAGCTACTTCCGCTTCTGTGCATGCCTCCCTGCCCTCCCCGCCGGAGCAGTTACTCCTGCTGTCTAGACCTGGGTGTCGACAGGTGGCTAGCTGCTAGGAACATTTCATGGTTTATACTTTTGAAGAGGTTCCTGTTTTCAGGATGTTGCGAATTTCTTGAACTCAGTCTTTAACCAGCTCCTGATCAAGCAGTTTCTTAAAATTTTTCATGTCCTTACACAGCAGCCTTAAAAGGGTGCTCACATTTCTCCAGAGAGATGAAGCAAAGCAAAGCAACCCAGCCAAATGCCATTCATCCATCCTAATCCAAGAAAGCCGAGCAGCTCCCCAAAGGAAGCGTCATCTCATCAGCTCCTCTGAAGGGTCTATCACTTAAGACTCTTCACTAATGTCCCTGGTGCCATGTAGCTGTCAGTTCTGATAAGATGCCAATTACCAAGGTAAGTGGCTTCAGGAAGCCTACATGTCTAAAACTTTTAAAAAAATCCAGTTCCCTGGCAACACTTGCAAAACAAGGATCATTCTTGCAGTTCTTGTCTCTGTTGATACACTTCAGCCAATGCACAAAATAGCTTCAACAGTCTTTATTGTTGAGACAGGGCCTCACTGGGTAACCGAGACTGACTTCAAACTCCAAATCCCCTGCCCCAGGCTTCCCAGGTGCTGGGGTTACAGACAAACACTGCCATGCAAGGTTTAGATTCTTTATTTTTTTTTTTTGACAGAACTGGGGTTGAACCTAAGGCCTCCCTCATGCTAGCTACATACCATAACTGAACTGTACCTACTACCTTTTGTTATTTTTTTATTTTGAGGCAGGCAGGATCTCACTAAGATACCCATGCAAGCCTTGAACTTGAGATTCTCTGGTCTAAGCCCCCAGAGTAGGTATCCCCAGGTTTGAGTGTATTAATCCTTTCAATGCATTTGATTGAAGTTTTACTACTGGGTAATGTGGTAGAGTTGAGACAGAGTCTTGCTGTGTAGCCTAGGCTGGCCTCAAACTTAGCAGCAAGTCTCCTGAGAGCTGGGATTATGAGTATATGCCACCACAACCAGCTTCCTTTTCCATTCTGAAGGGAGCCTTTCCTACTAGTGGCTTTACAAGTTTCCTCTATAATATAAATCCAGGGAGGCAAAATGGAAATTAGACTGAAACAATACTGTTTCTTTTAGAACATGCATTTTTCATTGAATTCTCTGGGCTTTAAAAATGAAACAATGTTCAGGGAGGGACTTTCCAAGGTCTTATAGGCAGAAACAGAATGAAAATATCTTGAAGTGCAAATATGTCTCTTCACTGAGCGAAATATTACTGTGAAAAAATAACTTTCTCTGCATGTGGTCACCCATGCTTACAACCCCAGCACTCAAAAGGCTAAGGCGAATCACTTCAAGTTCAAGGTCAAGTTGGGATGCACAGTAAATTCAAGGCTAACCTGGGGCTACAGAATGAGACTGTCTGAAATTAAAAAGAAAAGAATGTAAAATATCTCAGTGTCTAAAGGCCTTGGGAAAGTTCTTATGATTACGGATAGAGAAGAGGGAGACTAACTGGCTAGAGCCAGAAACTGAACAATGCTGGAAGACTGAACTCAAATCCGATGGACGCTTGGCAAGCTACATCCCCAAATTGACATCTTTCCAAACTCATTTTCATTCAGTGATCTTATTTAACTTCAGTGAAGCCCTTAGAGAGTAGACAGGGTCTTCCATATAATCGATTACATGAATACAGATAAAGTCTATTTGAAATAAATCCTACTCCCACTCCAAAACTTACCAACCACACAAATGAACAGATCTCGGACCCAAACACTTACTCACTGAAATGCATCCTAGCAATCACTGAGACAGCTAAGATCCGAGTCACATCAGACTAAAACAAAAGTCAACAGTTGGCAAAAAAAAAAAAACAACTTTTGAGTGTTGCCTTATAGGCATGAAAGGAAGGGAGGGAAAGAGGAAGGGAGGGAAGGGAGGAGAGAGGGAGAGAGAGAAGGAGGAAGGGAAGAAGACAGGCGGGCAGACAAAACAAATGTAAGCTACAGCTCACTCTGCCTATTCTTGCTAAAGTTTAACTCCACCTTGTGCTAAGGTCCCCTCTCCTCACACCACCTAAGGGCTCAGAGTGAGCTACCATTCTTGCTGTCCTTCCCTGGCACCCGAGTGTCTTCACAACGGGTCCACCACATCATTTGGACCCTTGATCAAATTATAATCATATTCTCCTTGAGGCAAAAGTCTTTAAGTATAACTACTGCATCAAATTTCACAAAACTCAAATACAGTACCTACATAACATTCCCCTCCTCTTGCTAAGGACTAAGCTGCTGCTCTTGCTCATGCCGGCTATTACTGAGCCCTGCCACACAACCCTTCAGCTGCCTTCTTAGACAAAGGGCAAACCCAATCTAACCAGCAAAGACTGTTTGATTTGCCATTTCACACAAAAGAAAAAGCAGATCTGACAGAATTATTGTCTTCCAAGGGTGACAGTCATTTACCCACGCTGACCACACAAGGAAGAAGGAAGCTACTGTACCAACTGTGTGAAAAGTCTCTGCAAGGGCTCTTCCCAGCCTGTGAAGTTTCTCTTAAATTTGCCCTCCTTTTCATTCTCCTTTGGTGGCTGAAGTTGGAAACACATGTCTGTTCTGTTTTGAGGGCTAGCTGCGTTTGTTTCATGTCAAAATCATTTCTTCCTCGAGAGCATTTACACATGGCACTAATGAGAGGAGGAAAGAAAGAAAGCGCTCACAGAGCTCTTAGAAGCAGTTCCCAAGGTCCAGAGAAATCAAGCAGCAACTGTGGTACAGTTATATAGCGAGCTCAATCACAAGTATTTTGTAAGTAGAAGGGGGCGCTGTGTGTGTAAAGGCAAATACATAAGGGATTCTTCAACCTCCTTTTGATACACAGTACATGGCATTTGTGCTTGCCTGACACACCCCTCTGATTAAACTGATCCTTAACTGTGTGGTACCATAGCAATACATTAGAAAACCTCCTTCCCTTCCTGTCCCTACTGGAGCAAAAACTACAAATAAAATAAAATAAGAAAAGGCATGTTTCTGTGAATTTCAGACCGTTTCTCCTACAGTAGGACAGAGTCCTGCAATCTACCTCCCCCTTCTGTAGCTCTTTCTAAGTGTGACCTTTAGGAAGTGCTTCCAACATTAGGAAGGGAAATCTTTTAATTAAAAGAAAGGGCAGCAAAGACGCTGAGGAAAGGAAAAAGCGTTCACCTTACATTAGAGAAAGGTGGATTTTCTCAAAGCTCCTGATCCAGCAGAACAAAATGCAAATCCCAGGATCAGTGTGGTAGGTAGGTAAGGCAAGTCAAATGCCTGGAAGCTGCGCCACAGTACAGTATGCCTTGGTAGCCTAGTGTGGGAGTTAGCAGTGCCAGCCAGCACTGTGGCCTTATTTTTGGCAGATCATTGACCTCTGCTTCACAGAAATCCAAAGTAACATTTAATTCCACAATCCCTAGATCCCCACTGAAAATGTCTAAATACTCTTTAGGGAGAAAGTACAAATTAAATTCTGATGCTGTTTTCTTCTTTCTAACTATGAAGCCGCTGAACTTAAATTGTATCCTAAACTCCCAAGAGAAATATCCTAATTTGCTCTATCTATTGCTATGATAAAGACCATGATCAAAAGCAACTAGAGGAGGAAAGAACTTGCTTGGTTTACACATCCTGATCACAGTACGTCACTGACAGAAGCTAAGGCAGGAGCCAAAGAAAGCATGGGGGAGCCCTGCTTACTGACTTGCTGTCTTTCCATGGCCCTGGCTTGCACAGCCTGCTTTTTTATACAGTCCAGGACCACCTGCCTAGAGTGGTTACACACAGTGGGCTGGACCCTCCCACATCAGTCATTAATTAAGAAAATGTGGAGCTAGAGAGGTGGCTCAGTAGTTAAGAGCACTGACTCTCCCAGAGAATAAGGGTTCAATTCCCAGCACCCACATGACCCACATGTCCAATATTCATGGCAAAACACCAATGCACATTAAATAAATAAATAAATAAATAAATAAGTAAATAAAAATAAACTTAAAAAAAAAAGAAAATGTACCACAGACTTGCCTACAGGCCAATCTAATGGAAGCAACTTCTCAGCTGAGGCCTCCCTCTTCCCTGGTGACTCCTGCTTGTGTCAAGTTAGGGGAAAGAAAAAGAAAAAGAGAAAAACTCAGGACAAGGAAAAAAGCTGAAAAAGCCAAGAGGAGTTAAGTTTCGGCAGAACAAAAACTAATGGTTCTCCTGTTTCGGCCTTCTGAGCGCCAGGATTACAGGCATTTGCCAGCCGTCACACCGGGATAAACTTGTTCTTTAACATGTATGGAGGACTGGAGAGATGGCTCAGCAGTAAACAGGGTTTAGAGTGTGTGATGCTTTTGTAGAGTACCTGAGGTTGGCTCCCAGCACACAAGTCAGGAAGCTCACATCTGCCCATAACTCTAGCCCTAGGGGATCCAATACCCTATTTCTGGTCCCCATGGGCATCAGCACACACTTGCCATATACTCAAACACAGACAAATAAATAAAAAATAATAATGAAATAGATGTATTTTTAAGGATACGATAGTTGCTTTCTTGAAAGGGGAGTTATAGGTGGCTGTAGCACCAAAGTCTCTACACATGTAAATTCTATGTCTACCATCCAGAAGACCACACACTAAATAAAAATCAACCTATCAGAAGATCCTGAAAACCCAAACGAAATTAACAACTCCCGAGTTTGCTACTTCATGTGTATTCTGTGGATATAAGTTCTACTTTGATTCTGGGCCCCAATATACATTAATACATAAAGTTACACTAACATTTAGAAACATGGCAACACTCCAGGCCTACAAGCCAGTTTCAGGAAACATTTCCATCTGGAAATGCCATGTTAAGAATAAAATACCCACAGCCACATTAAACACATACATTTATCAACTGGTCTTGGTCCAGGCATGCATGCTGCTGATCAGGCATGGTAAACGTCTCACATGTCTCAAAAGCAAGACACTCTACCATCAAAACTTTCCTCTGCAGGGATGGATAAAGCAAATCGGACCTATATACTCAACAGAATTCTTTCAACCATAAGGAGGGAGAAAGTTGCAGCAATTGCAAGATGGGTACAACTGGGGGTAATAAGAGCAAATCTAGCTAGTCTCAGAAGAAAAATTATCATGTTTTCTCCCATTTGTGGTTCCTAGATTTTATAGACATATAAAATTATGTACATGTCTGAAACTGTATGGAAGAAGGGAAACTGAGGAACAAAGGGAACCAACAAGAGGGAGAAGCAGGGAGAAGGGGTGGGGAGAAGCTCAGATTTATGTACTTGTAGGAAAAGGTTCTCGAGTAACGTAGGACAAGGGACAAATACTACACACAATGGAAACTCTTTAAGAAGAACGGAATTTTCTCTAAAACAGAGGGAGGAGAAACAACAAAGAGCATGATGATGATGAGAACGTGCCAATTCTCAGATCTCGGGATAGCAAGGGGTAAACACGGGGAAGCATTCAATTGAGTCAACGAGGACCTTTCCCTGCGGCTGTTTGCCCGCTGTAAGCCAGGAGTGTTTGCTCCGTGAACGTGCTCCTTGCCCCACCTGCAGGTCACAGCTAAAATTGAACTTTGATTGCCAGTTTCACCGGCGTGAACACAGTTTGAGGCGGGGGCTGGTATCTAGGGACTGGAATGTCTTCCCCACGCTAAGGACTGGACACGGGCACATGTTCTCACACCTAAGCTTACACCTCCTGCCCTGGGCCTCGTGTTCTCTCTTCATTGTTTTGGAGCTAGGGGCTTTTCAGGTGGAGTTAATACAACTTTCATTTGACAGATAAGTCAATTGCTCTTCATCTATTTGATTCGGTTAAAAGACACAATTTTATTTTTCTTGGTTTTGTTCTGTTTGTTTTTCGATGTGTAGGGCATTTGCTCAGAGGAAGGCGAAACGTTCTGTAAGCCTCCTCACACATGACCTGCTTCCTTTTGGGTGTGGTATAAACAGAGAAGCCATTCTTCAGGCCCCCTGCTCTGAACACACCCCAATTCACAGATTGGCTTTCAACTCTGGTATTTGTTTCTTGGGGGAATTGATGTCTTGATAGATCTGATGGCACATGCCTATAATTCCAGCCAGCACGTAAGGCAAGCTACAATATCACGTTCCAGGACAGCCTAGGCTGTAGAACAAGAGACCTCGCCTCATACAATTGAAAAGAAAAGCAAACCTTTTCATCAGAACTTGTGCTGATGAAGTGCTGTCATGTGCCCTTCTAAGTAACCCACACTCCAGAGTGTGGGAAGTACAGACTGGATCCAACACTTAATCTCGCAAAGAACACAAGGTTAAATGAACAGACATGAACAATAACAGCACAATTCTAGATGCCCAAGGAATTTCAAACACATACATGAAAGTCACACAGCACATTTTAAGTATCCACTATCTGAACGGTTTTAATTGTTCCCAGTAAGAAAAGATAACGATCCATTCACACTGGACAACACATAGCTCTCTATACACAGTGACTTTCTCACAAAACGCACACATCAGTTAACAAAGTCTCTCAGTGTTAGTAACTCAGTCTCATAATACAAAAAGAAAACTATTAGAGAACTGATTATCTAAAATAATATATGAATTTGATACGAAGTCCTGTCATCCTAATTATA
This sequence comes from Bramus lutescens, assembly GCA_001685075.1. Taxonomy (NCBI): domain Eukaryota; kingdom Metazoa; phylum Chordata; class Mammalia; order Rodentia; family Cricetidae; genus Bramus; species Bramus lutescens. Next base: position 263,958 of record LOEQ01001612.1, read on the forward strand.
CTTAATATTAATAAAATGCCTCTACCACTTGGAAATCCTAGCACGGGAGGATGGAGACGGGAATCAAAAGTTCAAGGCGAGTCTGCCCTATGTGAGACCCTGTCTCAAAACTAAAACAAAATAAAACAAAAATGATTACATAGGAAGTGTAAGGCAGCTACTAAACAAAATCCTAGCATAAAATATATTACCCCTGATAAATTTGTGAAGAAAATGTGAGAAGAAATTATGAGTTTAAAAGTAAAAGAAACAGTTGGAATTTTATGGCTAAAATCTGTATTGATGTGATTTTTAAATGTATGAAGCCAATATCAAGTCACTATAGTATTTAAGATCATTCATTCATAAAAATAGTGATGCTGTTTTATTTTAACTGTTTCTATGGCTGTTGTTGAAATGCCATGCTGGCATCTAACTATTGTGTAACTTCTGAAAGACTGCCTCCCGTTCTGAGCTCTAGGAAGGTATGCAACACCATACCTAGGGTTTCTGTGGTGCTGGGAACCAAAGCCAGGGCCGTATGCAAGCTATGCAACACTATCAACAGAGCCGCACTCTCAGCCCTTAAAATGTGTTCCTGCTCCATGTTCTAATTAACAAATGCACACAATATCCTGGAAATTAGATCTTTTCAAAGTATCTGAACCGTTTGATTTTAAAAGATAGTAGATGTAAACTTATAGACATGGTATTATGCATGGCTTCCTGCGAATAAGTAAAACAGTTGAGGATGGATTATCTGTGTGGATTATGGAAATATGATTGGTGGTAAAAAAAAAAGCATACCTCAAAATAGCACAGTGTTAACAAGAAGGGCTTCACAAGACACTAATGCCGACACAGTGGCCCGCAGTGACAAGAAAGAATGGCAAATGCCTTTTCCTCACAATGTAGCACAGACTGTCCTGGAACCCACCATGTAATCTGGCCCAAAAATATAATCCTAAAGCAATTTTCTGTTGGGATATTTAACCACATTCAGCTTCTAGCCAAGACAGCTTCAGTCTTCTGGAAAAGCAAAAAGCATTCCTGGAGACTGTTGTTTGAGTCTGAGTTTAAGAAGCTCACAGGCACTACTGGCTGGCATGAGGTCTCAGAGACAGAATAGGACTTAGACACCTGCCAAGACCGGATGCGACACCAAATGGGGCTCTACAGCTGAGCATCTGAGCCAGACGAAGTGTAAGAGTCTCAGCACTAGTGCACTGTTTACTGCTCCGGCCAGGCAGTAGTCACAAAGAAGACAAAATGGCAAAATGAATATAAACAAATGCATATGCCTTCAAAGCTCCACTTCCCTCAGCGCGGTGGCTTTTTACTGAACAAAAGTAACTAAAAAGTGGCCAGCCTGGGCTACACAGTGAGACTTTGTCTCAATCTTTTTTTAAGTGAATACAGACATATACATCTGCCATATAAATATGGATAAGGAGCACAAAGGTCTGCTAACATTCAAAGAACTAAATGTGTTACCAGTATATGGCTTTTTAATTATATTTAAACATGAGGGGGAAGGTATGTGAAAACAGTTATCTCCCGACCCTCTGTGTGTGCGTGTGTATGTGTGTGTGTGTGTGTGTGTGTGTGTGGGGGGTCTATCTAAGTGTATGCTGTAGAACTCAGAAGACACTGAGAATCTTCCTCCGCTGCTTTCTACCTTATTTACTTCAGACACTGTCTCTCACTGAGCCTGGAACTCAGCCAGGCTGGCAGCCAGCTCTGGCAATCCTCTTGTTTCTACCCCAACTGCAGAGTGCTAGGGTTACAGGTACAAGCTGCAATGCCCAGCTCTTTACATGCTGTTGGGAATCTGAACTCGGGTCCTCATGCTTGTGCAACAAGAGATCTTACCATGGAGCTACCTCTTTTCAAACTGTACCAGAAACTCAGAGGAGTAACCAGAAGAGTGGGCTCTGGAGGCAACATATCTATGTTGAATCCAGGCTCAGTGATTATCAGATTAATTGTGAATTAGTAATTTAACCAATACTGTGATTGTCTTAGCTATGATTCGATGTACAAATCTCATAACTAAGTGTTCAATAAATGTTAATTATTTACTTTTATCTGCAGGAAAAAAGGGGTAAAAAATCCCAAGGACGGCTAATAGGCCTTAACTTCCTCTCTGTTAATAACTCATCAAGACAATTCACTTTTAGTCCCAGCACTTGGGAAGCAGAGGAAGGCAGATCTCTGAGTTCAAGGCCAACTTGGTTGTTATAGTGAGTTCCAGGCCAGTCAGGGTTACATAGTACGAGCCTGTCTCCAAAAGTCTCAGCCAGAGTAAGAACACAAAAGAAGGGCATCCAAACAGAAAAGGAGGGAGTTAAGCAACCAGTACTTGCAGAAGACATTAATTATGTACATTTTATATAATTATATACTTTATATATTATATTTTATGTAATTATATGTGATTATATGAATTATATATAAAACAATACTACCAAAAACATTAAAACTGGTAAATTTAGAAAGGTTACAGAATACAAAATTAACATGTAAAATGTAGTTGGTTTCTTAATATAACAGTATCAAAATTGGTGAAAGTGAAAAATAAATCTAAATAAATACTCAATATCAGCAAAAAACTTTAAATAAAACATATATAAATAAATTTAACCAAAGAAGTGAGTGATATCTGCAGTGATAATTACAAAGCATCAATGGGAGCAACTGGAGAAGACACTAAATTACAAGGTTTTTCACACCCTTCCCGGGTGCATAGATGGAACTATGCACTAGTTTTCACATGCCTGTAATACCCAAAGTGATCTACAGATTCAATGCAATGCCCCCTGAGATAGTCCGACATTCTTCACAGAAACAGAACAACCACTCCTAAAATTTGCACAAAGCTGTAAAAGACCCTGAATGTCTTGAGCAGAGGAGTAAAAGTTAAGTATTACAATATCAGACCTCAAAACACACTGCAGAGGGTGACAGGCTAACCCGTATGGTCTTGGTACAAAAACCTGGTGGTTTAAATGTGGTTTGGTAATATGCACTTCATCCCAAGTTCAGCCCCACCACTAAAAAGGAAGGGAGTCAACGAGACAGAACAGAAAACCCCAGGAATATGTGTGCATATCCATACTCAGAAGAGATAAACTATATACAAAACCAACTCAAAATAAATAAGAATTAAATATGAAACCTGAACCTTTGAAACTATCAGGAAAGACACTTCAGAACATTGCTCTGGGGCAAGCTTTCTTTGGATTTGACCTCGAAGCCCAAACAACAGCAGCAACCTTGACGAATGGGATCACATCAAAAGACTGCACAGCAATGGAAACAACCAAAAGAGTTGAGAACAGCCGAGAGGGGAGGAAATGTTTACCAACTGGTCACCCAGCAAGAGAGGACGCTGTAAAATGGACCAACCTCAAACCGTTCAATTGTACAAAATCATGAGAACAAACTGCTTGCCTAAGAGTATCTAGAAACTTCTCAATAAATGCAACAAAGAAAAAACCAAAAAAAAAATATCTCCTGTGAGAGATCACCTTTAATCCCAGCACTCTGGAGGCAGAAGCAAGCAGATCTCTGAGTTCAAGGCCTGCCTGCTCTACATAGTGAGTTCCAGGACAGACAAGTCTACATAGTGAGACCCTGTCTGCAAAAAAATAAAAAATAAGAATAAAAAACAACAAAAAAGCAATTAAAATAAAACTTGGGCACTCCTGTGATGCCAGTAACTGAGAACCAGGCACAGGCTGAGCTACATAAGATCATGTCTCAACAAACAAAAGAATAGTTAAATAAATAAAGTCAGATGTGTTGAAGTACATGTGTGATCCCATACCTTAGAAATAGAGGCAGGAAGATCCTGAGTTGGGGCAACATGGGTACATAGTAAAATCCTGTCTAAAGGAGGAGGAAGAGGAAGAGGAATCTGAAAAATAACAAGAGCTAAGGAAGATTCAGAGACAGGAACTCTCATCATATGCTGTGGGAACATCAGTTAGTACAGCATCACAGAAAACAGTATGGATGTTCTTCAAAAAAAAAAAAAAAGAAAGAAAAACAGTAAGTATTCCACAATCTAACTACTAGTTACATATCCAAAGGAACTGGAATCAGTATGCATAAGAAACACTGGCATTCCCATGTTTATTTATTAATTAAACATTTGTGTGCCCGTAAGCATGTGCCATGTGTGCAGGTGCCCTCAGAGGCAGTTAAGAGTACTTGTTCTGGAGGACACAACGGCCTTTAACTCGGGCTCCAAGGACCTGATGCCCCCATCTGGTCTCTGATGGCTTTGCACTTATGTGCATAAACATATACATAATTTAAAAAAAAGTCTTTTTTTTTTCAAAAGAAGAGAATATATAGACACAAAGGATTATTCAGTCAGCCTTCAGAACATCAGATTGAAATGGTCACCAGCAGAAAAATGAATAGAACTAAAGGATATTATGCTAAGTTAAATAAGCTGGGTACACAAAGACCAATACTATTATTTTCTCATTTCTATGTGGAAACTAAAAAGTTGATCTTAAAGAAACCTAGAATAGTGGTGATGAGAGACTAGGAAATGTGTAGGAAAGTGATGGCGGAGATGGTCAATGAGCATAGGGGTTCACTTAGATATAAGGAATTATATCTAAAGATCAAAAGCAAAGCAGGAAAACTAGGGTTGAAAATCAGTTATTAGAAAACAGCTAACCTGGTGTGGGAGGTCCTTCTGTCTGTGTGTTGCTTTTCTTGGTTAATGAATAAAGAACTGCTTTGAGCCTGTGGCAAGGGCAGAACAGAACTAGGCAGGAAAAGCTAGGCTGAATGCTGGGAGTAGGGCAGAGTCAGGGAGAAGTGATGGAGCTGCCGCTAGAGTCAGACATGCTGAAACTTTGCCGGTAAGCAACTGCCACGTGGAAATATACAGATTAATAGAAATGGATTAAATTAGTAAAAGAGTTAGGCAATAAGAAGCTAGAGCCAATGGGCCAAGCAGTGATTTAATGAATACAGTTTCTGTGTGATTGTTTCGGGTCTAAGCTAGCCAGGTGGCTGAGAACCAACAAGTGACTGTTCTTACTACACTAGCCTGGAGGATTTTTAATGCTGTCAACTGTCATAATTAGGGGCTTCTATTGCTGTGATTAAACACCATGACCAAAGCAACTTGGGGAGGAAAGAATTTATTCAGTGCACACTTCCATATTGCTATTCACCAAAGGAAGTCAGAACAGGAACTCAAGCAGGGCAGGAATCTGGAGTCAGGAGCTGGTGCACAGGCCATAGAGGGGTGCCACTTACTGACTTGCTCCCTGCTGGCTTTCTCAGCCTATTTTCTTACAGAACCCAAACCACCCACAATGGGTTGGGCCCTCCGCATCAGTCACTAATTAAGAAAATCCCTTACATCTGGATCTTATGGAGGCATTTTCTCAATTGAGGTTCCTTCCTTTCAGATAACTCTAGCTTGTGTGTCACATTGCCACAAGACTAGGCCGCACACCAACACAAAGAAGCAATGTATTTCTAACATGATAGGTATATCAAATCCTTCTGATCTCATCATTACACACTGTATCCACGTATAGAAATGCTACTTAATACCCCATAAACGTATAGTTACTATGTGTCATTTAAATTTTAATATATACTTTGGGGCAAGTAATACAGCTCAATGGGTAAAAGCACTTGTGCAAGTCTAATGATGAGGGTTCTATCCTGGTAATCCACAGTGCAAGGAGAAAATAGACTCCAGAAGGTTGTCCTCCAACCTCCACATGTGCACCCCAACACCCCCCCACACACACACACACATAAGCGGAGACTGTTTGTTCATATTCAGGCTGCCCAGACCCAAATAATCACACAGAAATTATATTAATTACAACACTGTTTGGCCAATGGCTCAAGAGTCTTCCTAGCTAGCTCTTACATCTCAAATTAACCCATTTATATTCGTCTGTGTTTTACCATGAAGCTGTGGCCTATTGGTAAGGTTCCAACGTGTCCTTGGTAGCTACATGGCATCTTTCTGACTCAGCCTACTCTCTCTATATATATCTCTTCCAGCCTGGCTATATTCTGCCCTGCCATAGGCCA
>LOEQ01001612.1:280080-291115 GCA_001685075.1 Bramus lutescens
GGATACCTTGCTCAGCCTAGATATAGTAGGGAGGGCCTTGGACCTTCTCCAAAGCAATGTGCCTTCCCCTCCCAGAGGAGTGGATGGGGGTGGGGACAGGGGGAAGGTGAAACCTAAAAAAACTTTTTAAAAATTTCCCTAAATGATTGTTCATTAATGTTTGTTTACTTTAAAGGGGGATATGCTATAGAGATGAATACTTTTCATTGGTATAGATCTTGGTTTATTGATACAAATTTAAAGTCAATTTTGTTACATGTATATTTCTGCTCTTGATTAAGGTATTGTGCTTGTACAGCTCATTTAAAAATGTAACATAATTAAAAATACTGGTTAATAGATAGTCATCTATAACAGTTAAGCTGGCAGTCGTGTTAGTTAGGTTTTCTAGATGTACAGAGATATATTTCAGATGGATCAGTATTCTTCAAACCTTTCCAAGATTAACAAAATATGACATCTAAAATGTTTTTAAAAACTTAGAATTTTTCATGACAATGAGATACATCTGCTCCTGGCCACACCAATCTATTTCAAGAGGATGAAGGGCATCGAAGAGACTCCTTATAGAGTTTGCTCGCCATTTGGACAAAAAAAATTGCTGGACTGCTTGATGGTATGATGGTATGCTGTATAAACTGGACATGCAGAACCCGCAAAAAAAAAATAATGACTGCTGAAATTGCCTAAAAAAGGTTAGACAGTCCTTCAGGTTCCTGCTTAATAAAAGAGTCTGCCAGACATTCTGCAGAACACACAGAAAAAGTGACTGACAAACTGCCAATATAGGCAAAACTGTCTTTAAATTTCCTGCTTCATAAAAATGTCTGCTAGATACTATGTGCCTGTAAGCTAAATATGGATGCCCCAATGTTATAGAAGAACTTTGGGTGACTGTCCAGACAGTGAGACGTCTCTGTCAATTCTAGATTTTGGATGTTGAATACAATGCAACTTACAATTCCTGTTTACTTAGGTAATACTACATCTTTCTAGAGTCTTTAATGGAATTAAAAAATAGGTAGTTAGAATTATAGTTTTCCTTATAAATAAATATAAATGTTATAACTGTAATTCTTGCCTAATACCTGTTTTTGTTATACGTAATTTTACTATGTTAAAGTTAAAACCTTACTCTTTATTTAGACAGAAAATGGGATTCCCCTCTGTATGCTGTAAATGTTTTATTACCATTGGTTAATAAAGAAGCTACTTGGGCCTACGACAGTGCAGAATAGAGAAAGGTGGGAAATTCAAGCAAAGATAGAGGAGAAAAGAAGGCAGAGTCAAGGAGATGCCATGTAGCTGCCAAAGGAGAAAGTGCCCTGGAACCTTACTGATAAACCATGAACCTTGTGGTAAAATACACAATACTAGAAATGGATTAGTTTAATATGTAAGAGTTAGTTAATAAGAATCCTAAGCTTAACACGAATAATTAATAACAATTAACAATAAGAATAATAAGTTAATAAGAATCCTAGGTCAGTGTTTTGATTAATACAATTTATGTGTGATTATTTCGGGTCTGGCCGGAAAATGAACAAGCAGCCTCCGCCTAAAATATCCATTCGTTTTGTAGTTGCCTTCAAACTGTGTAGTAGCATAGTATCACTTGTTGAAATACAAACTCCTAAACATGCTGCAGCCACAAGTCTGAGGATGAAGCCCAGTGTCTGTTTCAGACAACTTGCTGGCAACTGTGATACATATTCAGGTTGGAAAATCACTATTAACCAGGTAATATCTAGGCTTTCATTTAAACCTCCCAAGAAGGTTCATAAATCCTAGCCTGTAGCACAAGTAATAAAAACCCAGAAAAGCAAAGCAGCCAAGCCATGAGAGAAGTCTTACCTCTATCAAGGCTGGCAACTGCAAACTAAAACCTAAGCCTCTTTCTCCTCTCATTTTATACTCCCTCTAGTGCTGGGATTAAAGGCATATGACTGACTCCCTAGTACTGGGATTAAAGGTATAAACCACCACCACCTGGATTGGTTTCTGCATTGATCTTGTGTAGCCCAGGGTGGCCCTGAATTCAAAAAGAGATCCATCTGCCTCTGTCTCCCAAATCCTGGGATTAAAGGTGTGTGACACCATTGCCTGGCCTCTAGGGCCTTAGCTTTGCTCTTCTGGTCTTTCAAGCATTATTTATTAAAACATAAATAAAGCATCACTATACTAACCCAAGACCATGGAACTTACAGCTTCTCGCAACTTGGAAAAGAAAATATTATGATAGTTCTTTCCTTCTTTCCTTCCTTCTTCCTTCCTTTCTTTAATTTAAATGGTTCTCATTATGTAGCCCTTGCTGGCCTGGAGCTCACTATACAGAACAGACTAGCCTTGAACTCACAGAGATCTACCTGTCTCTGTGTCTCAAGTGCTGGGGTTAAAGTCATGCACCACCACCTCCTGGCTGTTTGGGATAGTTCTGAAACAAATCATGGACCCCTTGCAAATACAAATCTCATAGAACAAGCACAACTTCCTGATTCTCCCTCTTTAAACAGGCAGACTCTTAAATAATTTAGCCACCTCCTATGTCGAGTGCATGAAAAAGAAAATGGAGAAACATCGGTAGGTTTTCCCAGAAGAAGGCCGCCCTTACTTTTTCTTTTGAAACAGTATCTCAGTCATTTGCAGTGAGAGCCTTCTACTGACCCTGTAGCCCAGGCAGGCCCTTGAATGGTCTACCCTTCTGTCTAAACCTGCAGCATAGCTGGGGTTACAGGCTTGTGCTACAAAGCCTAGCTTTTCATTTGTTGTGTATTTTAAACATCTCCATCTGCTGCTGAGGGGTGCTCACAGGTTACAGATGAAGGGGAGCTGACCAGAGCTACTCTTTGAGCCCCCAAGTTCTGTCCACACTGTGCTGGGGATGAAGGAAAGGCAAAACCTGTCAGGTAATGATGAATTGCTGAGGAGGCTCGAGAGCTTGGCTCAGGGCTAGGCAGCTCCTCAAAATGGATGGAACCAATCCCTAAAATGCACAGGACAGACTTCTACCACCTTCCTTCCCCACTCTAAGCTGTTGGCTAGGCTTTCCCTTTCTTAAAGTGGATGTGATCAGAAGATAATTTCCACCTCTTCCAAACCTGCAGCTGGTGTCTGGGCCATATACGTCACCTTCCCTCGGGACACTATTGTGGGGCCTCCGTTCTAGCGGCAGGGTTACTTCTATTACCACATTAGGTCCGGTGCCAGTTCACTGACCAGCTCACTCCGGAATCGCTCTCAGTCTCTCCCACGTGTCAGTGTTTACCTTCTAATGTGCCGCTATTCTCATGAGGATGAAAAAGTAGATTATGTACACCTTTCTTTAAAGTAAGAAAAATCCAGCTAGAGAGAAGGTTTAATGCTTCGAAGTACTGACTACTCTCCCCGAAGACTTTGAAGGGGTTGATTTCCCGCGGATACGCAGTGGATAACTGTCTCTAACTCCAGTCCTAAGAGACTCCCTCTTCTGGCCTTCAGCTGGTATTGCATACAGGCACGAAAGTTGGTCCACAGACGAGCGTGCAGTCAGTAGCATAGCTTCCTCCCACTCTGCTTCTCCTGGTCCCTCTTTCTCATACGTCACGAAGCTCTCCGAGCACCACAGCCCCAAACAACTTACCGAGATGCATCTTATCTCCTTGGAAGTAAACCCAGGCTCATGTGTCAGTCCTTATCTTACTAGATTTTTCAGCTTTGCTTGATGCATGCAGTGTGTCCCTGCCTTGAAGATATCTTCTTCCTATTGCTTACAGAAAAATATGCTTCCGTTAGGAATGCAAAGATAAATACATAACCTTGTTTTTACTTCTATTGGGAGGGGTTTGCTAACTGCCAAGGAATTCTGGGCTCTCGGATTTTCTCATAAACCTAACTGCAGCAGTCCTTCCAAGGCTTTTTATGACATGGCACACATAGAAAAATGGTAGATTCCCCAAAGTCTGGGGATACCGCATAAGACAGAAAGGAAGGGAGTCCCCCACCACCACCACACCCCAGGACTAGGAGACAAGCTTCACACATAAATCCAGGGGCTCCAGTTTAGTCCTCAAGTATAAGCTGTCTTACCAGCTTTCCTATTCTGCAGCGACAGTGCAACTATTTAGTATCCTCGAGAATGACCTTTCTGTCCCAAGAATTTGACCCAAAAGCTTCACTTTCTTCCTGGATGCTGTTTAGGGCTGAACAGGATTAAGTCTCTCAGTTCATGCACCCCAGCCTCTTTTACGCTCCAAGGCATCTAGCACTAGTAAACAGTGTTTGTAAAGCGTCGGTTAAAATCCTGCTCCAGATATCATTACTTCATAGACAATGAGAAGCCATCCCCCCCGATTTTTAAAAAAAAATTAATTAATTTTTCCAGCTCAATCAGTTTCTCCTCCCTCCCTCCTCCCCCCAGTTCCTCTTCTCATCCCCACCCACTCCAAGAAGCTGTCTCTTAATTGAAATGAGCTTTAGACTGCGCTTCTCTCTGAGTCAGAAGTTAGATGTTCGTTACTTTAAAAGAGCCACCTTAAAAAAAAAAGACATGCACAAACTTTGTTCACACATTCCTTCAATAGGAATTCCCCTTGACTTTTAACCCATTGTGAGCGGTAGTGTTTCAAGCCTGCCGCTTCCCTGCACTACCTCCAATGCTCATTTCCGTTTTCTATCCCCAGCATTCAAGTCTATCACACCCACAGGCCACCTCCACCCTATCCCCCCCGCCCCACCTGCAACCACACCCTTCATTTCCACCCTACTATCTCTCACCCCCATCACCCACCCAGTCTTAAGCAATTATATTCATCCCTTTCGCTCCTTCGTCTTCTCAACCCCCTTTTTAAAAAGAATTGCCACAAGAGGGCAGCAGTTTCACACATATGAATGGTACCCAGGCACTGAGGCGCATTAAAATGCAAACGATAATTCACCAAAAGATTAAAAGGACACAAAGCTGGGTGGGTAAGGAAGGGAATGGATCTGGGAAAGATTGTGGGAGGGAGTGGATATGCTCACAACACATCATATGAACTTTGATAAAAATGCTACTGAAGATCCAGAGATTTCTGTGGAAGAAAAATGGTTTCAAGGGGAGAAAGAGAGGAAAGAGAAGAGGGCATCGGGTCATGAAGATAACCAAAATTCATTTTTACATGTATACAAATGGAAGAGAATTTTTCATTAAAAATATTTTAATTGAAAATTTTTATAATTAAAACCCAACACTTGGGCTGAAGAGATGGCTCAGAGGTTAAGAGCACTGACTGCTCTTCTAGAGGTCCTGAGTTCAATTCCCAGCCATATGGTGGCTCACAACCATCCATAATAAGATCTGGTGCCCTCTTCTGGCCTGCGGGCATACATGTAAGCAGAATATTGTATACTAAATAAATAAAATAAAGTTTAAAAAATACTTATTCACTAGGCAGAATAATTTTGCAATGATAATATATACATATATTACTGTACTGTTTCCCAATGCAATGATGATGTGTATATATATATATATGTATTGCCTCTTACCTTATACTTACCTTAACTATCTCAACACTACCAATTCTAACAATAGTGTTATAATAAATTAAGTCATTTTCTAAGAAAAAAAGTTCAACAATCCATAATCTTACTCTACATACATTTCATACTCTGGAAGTAAGGATGAATCTCGAATGGAAAAGAAAATCAGGCAGAACTGTGATGAGTAGAGATGACCTGTTTATGTCTGTTCCAGATATTGATGGAGAAGAGTGGAGGCAGAACAGAGCAGCTCCAAACCTCAGACTAAATCCGAAAGCAACTTCCTGAACCAGGATGGAGGGGGAGTCTTACCACAACGAAACCACAGTCAATGGCACCCCAGTAAATCACCAGGCTTTGGAACGCCATGGGCTTTGGGAAGTCATCACTATTGCAGCGGTGACAGCTGTGGTTAGCCTGATGACCATTGTGGGCAATGTCTTGGTCATGATCTCCTTCAAAGTCAACAGTCAGCTCAAGACAGTTAACAACTATTACCTGCTCAGCTTGGCCTGCGCGGACCTCATCATTGGGGTCTTCTCCATGAACCTCTACACGACCTACATCCTCATGGGTCGCTGGGTTCTTGGGAGTCTGGCTTGTGACCTTTGGCTTGCACTGGACTATGTTGCTAGCAATGCTTCTGTCATGAACCTTCTGGTGATTAGCTTTGACCGTTACTTTTCCATCACAAGACCGCTGACATACCGGGCCAAGCGTACCCCAAAGAGGGCAGGCATCATGATCGGCTTGGCCTGGTTCATCTCCTTCATCCTCTGGGCGCCAGCAATCCTCTGCTGGCAGTACTTGGTGGGCAAGCGGACGGTACCACCCCATGAGTGCCAGATCCAATTCCTCTCCGAGCCCACCATCACTTTTGGCACTGCCATTGCTGCCTTCTACATCCCTGTTTCCGTCATGACGATACTCTACTGCCGGATCTACAGGGAAACAGAGAAGCGAACCAAGGACCTGGCTGACCTCCAGGGTTCTGATTCTGTGGCAGAAGCCAAGAAGAGAAATCCGGCTCACAGGACCCTGCTCAGATCGTTCTTTAGCTGCCCTAAACCCAGCCTGGCCCAGAGGGAAAGGAATGACTGGTCATCCTCCCGCAGAAGAACCTCAACCACAGGAAAGCCAACCCAGGCCACGGGCCTAAGTGCTGACTGGGACAAGGCTGAGCAGGTCACTACCTGTAGCAGCTATGCCTCCTCAGAGGATGAGGCCAAGACCACCACTGACCCTGTCTTCCAAGTGATCTACAAGAACCAGGCCAAGGAGAGCCCGAGGAAGGAATTCAGCACTGAAGAGATTAAGGAAACTTTTGGGAATGCTCAGGCTGAAAACAATGACTATGACACTCCCAAATACTTCCTGTCCCCGGCTACTGCTCAAAGACTCAAGAGTCAGAAGTGTGTTGCCTATAAGTTCCGATTGGTGGTAAAAGCTGATGGGACCCAGGAGACTAACAATGGCTGTCGCAAGGTGAAAATCATGCCCTTTACCTTCCCAGTGTCCAAAGACCCTTCCACGAAAGCCCTGGATCCCAACCTCAGCCATCAAATGACCAAACGAAAGAGAATGGTCCTAGTCAAAGAGAGGAAAGCAGCCCAGACCTTGAGTGCCATCCTCCTGGCCTTCATCATCACATGGACCCCTTACAACATCATGGTCCTGGTTTCCACCTTCTGTGACAAGTGTGTCCCTGTCACCTTGTGGCACTTGGGTTACTGGTTGTGCTACGTCAACAGCACTGTCAACCCCATCTGCTATGCTCTCTGCAACAGAACATTCAGGAAGACCTTTAAGATGCTGCTCCTCTGCCGCTGGAAAAAGAAAAAAGCCGACGAGAAACTGTACTGGCAGGGGAACAGCAAGCTACCCTGAAAAGTCAGCAACTCCCCTCGAAAGAATCATAACCACGGTCTGGTTTGTTTGCTTTCAAAGACATCATCTGCCATTCTGAGTCCCCGAAGACTTGTCAAGGCTCAAGGTCTGTCGTCAGATGAAGAGTCACATACACAGCAACGACTGCCACGTGAAGTGAGTCTGCCAGTGGAGCAGAGAGATGGACTCAGGGCCCTGCTCTGGAAGTACATTTGAGTCATAGTGGACAATGATTATGGGAACTGATCTCTGCAGAACAGTAGGGCCCAGATGGAAATCTTGCTCTGTGGCATTCTGTCATAGACTATTGTGGAATGTGTCTGTGTGAAATTGTCTTATACCAGTGAGAATCAGGAGAATGTAGGCCACTGTCGCCTCTGGATAAGAATGATATTCAACTGGCTTCTAAGAATATTACTCATTGTAATTTAATCAGCACTTTTTATTATGCAGCTATCACGTGCTTTGTACTGTGGCATGTTTTTCTGTTCATATGCAGAACGATGCTCTCACTCCCCCTTTCATAGCTATGACAACGCCTGTACCCAGTGAAACCATGGTGATTCCCACAGGCCATCAGTTTCTCAGAATCTTTAGTCAAGAAGGGTGCTGACGTTGGCACACTTGCACACTTGGTCTCCTAAAGGGGCTTCTATTCTGCTACTAATGATGATCAAGTTTCCGTACAGTTATTTTTGTGTTTTACCAGTAAGGTAATTATTTCTCTAAACAAATATTGTGTATCATTTTTGGTGCCCATTTGGAGTCATTTACGAAATATGTTGTGTTCCCAGAAGAAACTGATTGTATAACAGCCCTGTCCAGTAATGATTCTCTCCAAGATATTGAATGTTGGGTCTTTTATGTTGTTTTCAGGAGAATTGCTTTCTAATCTCTTCTCAGGACAATTCAGACACAAAACATGGAAAACAAATATGATTCCTTCTATGCTTTGACATTTCTTTAAGAGTTTTTGAAGCTCCCAATCCCCCTCATTCAACCCCTAACATACCCAGACATTCACAGATTACTGTCTTGTGCTGGGAAAGAAATGCTACTCACCCCAAAGTGAGGAGCTCAGAAACTTATCGTTGAGAGTTCAGTGCAGTTGTTTATGGTCCCTAAACATGAATGCTTTGGCTAGGAGGAGCCCAGTGATACGACATTTTCCTCCACATCCATAAGGCACCGGATTTGACCCTCAGCACCAAAGCAAACATTGCTTAAATGTAAGTTTCATCTTAAAAGCTAAGTGTAACTTATAGTGACATAAAAACAAAAATTATCAACATACATTTGTACCCTGGAATTATTTAAAAACTGAGTTTAATGGAACTATTTAACTGAAGTATTTTTATATAAACAAACTGGAAATGGAGTGGTGCTCATTGAACATGCTCAAAACCCTGGATTTGAGTTTTAGAACCAGGAGAGGGAAAAAAAGAACCTAAGATGCTTCTTTGATGACTCTAAACATTAAAACATGTATAAGAAATTACAGCTATGAAATAAGTTAAATTAATGAAAGCTCCACAGTAAAAAGCAGTGCAGAGCTACATGAAGAACTGGCAGGTGGAGAAATCCTCTCAGAAACTTCCTAGTTAGATCTGCTATTATTTGACACTGTGTTTTAAAAAAAAATCTCTACACTTCAGCTAGATGTGGTGGAACATACCTCTAATTCCAGCACTTGAGCAGTGGAGGCAGCTTTGTCTATAGCAAGATCCTATTTCAAAAAGAAAAAAATCTGGATTTCATTTCACTCAGTGGAAGCCAGCTCTGTTTCAACCTCATTTGCTAAGAGGATGGCAAGAGAAGGAAGAAGAAGGAGAAGGAGGGGGGAGAGGGAGAGGGAGAGNAGAAGAAGAAGAAGAAGAAGAAGAAGAAGAAGAAGAAGAAGAAGAAGAAGAAGAAGAGCCCTGGTTTCCTGGAAATTAGATGTGTGTCTGAGTTCTTCCTCCAACCCTGGAAGAAGAGAGATACATCCCAAGGAGCCTTTAGGATGGGCGGCACAAGGCTAATCTACCCAGGCTTCTATTCTATCCTGCAGAGACCTGGTGTTGAGATGGAACATGTTTGATGCACCATAGCGGTGGAGTCTTTGTGAAGGGCAGGTTCCTACCTGCCAAGAAACTAGTAGAAAATACTAATTGGCTCAAATCTCTAAGACAGAGTTCCCAGGCCTACGTGACACCAGGAGGGTGTGGCTTTATTCCAAAACCGGCTCTACCATCTGTAGACGGGCTTGATTCTCTTCCTTTACAGCCTTGGCTGCTGGCAGAATTGGAAATCTTTCCATGAAAATGGCATTTTAGTACTGTATTGGGTATTTCATCAGTCACAGTAGAGGGATAAGGCAGTTAAAGCAAAGGAACCCAGAGCTGGAGTGGAGAGAGTATTGCTCCACCATCACACAGAATGAGCGTTTTTAGTTTATCTTTTCTGAAACCGATCCTTATTGACTTTGGAAAGTAGCAAGGTTCACAAGACTACTCATGCCTATTAACACAGACAAAGTGTACCCCAAAACCACTAGGGGAAACCAAAGTTTCCTTGAGTGGGGGGCCTTAAGTGGGGCCTTCAGAATGCAAAGATTCAACTGTCAACTTTAGGGACTCGATGAGCGGGTGGGGTATATCCTGTCCTACGTCTTCTGGGCTAGGATCCCAGATCCCAGTCTCCTGAGTTCTGTCTGTGGTTAAAAACTGTGTTCAGCTTTAACTAGTTATCTATTGATGCTATGTGTTGCTAATAATGTAATTTGTTTCTCTTTGGCTGTGAACTTGGTAACAAGTCCCAGTTTTCCATTCCTGTTTGGTTAAACAACGCACCTTGCCAGCGTTCCTCTGCTTTGCTCCTCTGGTGAGTGTCCTCTGAGGATGATGCTGTCAGTTATTTCTATTGTGAAATCGGGTTGGGGTATATAGCCGTCTCCTATAAATATCCGCATCCCAGCAAAGTATATTGTACTCATGTTGTTCTGGACATTAAAGATATTCAACCGCCCAGTGATTCCATGAAAAGTGTTAAAACTGGAGATGCTTCTGTTAGCATGACAGACCCAATTTGTACCGGGGTCTTACCCAGCTCTGCATGGCCTTCCCTTTTACGATAGGGCACACAATATGGAGCACACATCCCTGTTGCTACTTTCTGTGATGTGCCATTCCAGTTACCAATGATCACATTAAGATTAAATAATGATAATAAAAGTCTGTGGCCAAAAGTCTTCCTTTCTCCTGTAGGACTGGGATGAGGGCCGAACCTGGAAGCCCAACTCTTCTCAGACAGAGGCCCTGTGGCAACAGGAACAGCCTCACTTTCTCCCCGGTCATTTCATTAGCATTTTGTGATTGTAATTTCTCTCTCCTTCATGTCATCTCATCAGTAAAGTTCAGGATTATGCAAGCTCTTTGCTAATTTGAGAACATCTAGACAGGGAGTGGGTAAATGTGTTAGGAAAGGAGCCAGAAGCACATTTTAAAAAGAACAAATTCTTTTGAATTCTGAACTTATATAAAAGCTGAATAAATACTAGAAGCAACTCTTTATTCTTCATCTGTTTTACAAACCCATTAAAGTTTTGACCTATTAGTGTGCTCTCTCTCTCTCTCTCTCTCTCTCTCTCTCTCTCTCTCTCTCTGTGTGT
>LOEQ01001613.1:3466-17501 GCA_001685075.1 Bramus lutescens
TATCCAAAGGATGCTCAATCGTGCCACAAGGACATGTGCTCAAGTATGTTCATAACAGCATTGTTTGTCATAGCCAGAACCTGGAAACGTCTGGATTGTCAGAGGCAGTGTTGGCCTCTAACAAGGTAAAAGGAAGAGAAGTGGTCAGAAATGTTTGCACCACTGCAAAGAGTTATACAGGTGTATGTTAAGAGAGTGATAGCAGCAATTAAACTTTCAATGAAAGAAAAATGACAAATGGATTTAGATTGAAATTTCTATACAATTATTAACTAGATTGTGAAGTCAGAGGATATAAGAGAGCTGTACTTTATAGAAGTTTCTCTGATGGCTCCTTCAAAACCCTACTTTAAGATCTCTGATGGCTTTCCTACTGAGCCTGATGTCCTCTCATGAATACAGACATCTCTAGGAGAGTTTAACTAAAAGATCATCACCAACCATACAAAAACCTGCAACGCTACTATTTGAAAGTTTTTGTTGTTGTTGTTAGTGTGTATTCTGGGTTGTATATCTGATCTTCTTTAGTTGTAAGGTCACTGTAGGTGATGGAAAAGTTCTAAAAGCCACAGTCACTGCAGTTCTGGGATGTGGGGGGAGACTGCTGTATCTGTCATTATAATTAATGGGGAAGTGGCTCAGTGGTTAAGAGTACTTTTTGTACGTTTTGCAGTTGAATCAAGTTCATTTCAGTTCCATGCCTCCTGTCATTCCAGTTTCAGAGAACCTGAAACACTTTTCTAACCTTTGCCAGCAATAGGCACAAATATGGTCCGGCTGTGAGCCTCCATCGTAGCCAAGTTGGTCAGACAGGGTACCTGGGGCCACCCAACTCCGGCGAGCAAGTGGAGTCAGCTCCCCTACATGCTTGTCCTCAGGGTCATTTCACCCTAGCCTGTAGTGAAGGGTGGGGCCCACCTCTCTAGCAGGCAAAAGGTCAGATCTCTTGCAGTAGTGTTCAGTGAGAGATAAGGCCAACATCCTAGGGCCAGCTAGGGATATGCCCGGCCCAGCATGGCCCTCTGATTCCATCTCTCCTGGTTCATAGGGCCTCCTTTGGTGACACAGGTTACAGATATCCATATAGACCTCTGCTGTAGCTGGACTATGGATCCAGACATGGCCATTGGCAGTAGCTTGGGCCAGGTAGGCATCCTGGATCTGGGTGGAGGGACTGGCCACTGACATGAGAAAGGTTGTGACACTAACCTTGGGCTTCTATGTGACCTTTGGTGGCAATGTAGGACCCGGACTTCAACACAGACCCCAGTCATGATAGTAAATCCATGGACCCCCAATATGGTCCTCAACAATGACTGGGTCTAGATAATACCTCTGTCCCAGCAGCACTGTTGCCTTGATACACCAACTTGGCCCTTGATTTCTATTGTCTGCATGGCCTTAGATGGTAACAGGTGCATCAGACATCAGTAAAGACCCTGGTTGCAGTAGGGTTACATGCCTGACATGGCCCTCAGCTGCAGCTCTGGCCTGGACGTCACCATGATATTGAGTAGCAGTGCAGGCACTCAGATGTGGATGTATCCTGGCCCTGGGCACCAACCTCGACTCAGGTGGCTAGTCTGACCCTGGGTATCCTCATGGAGCTTCGTGGCAACAAGAGTCCCTTTTGTCAATCCAGATCATGGCTGCTATAGGGCCACGGACCCAGACATGGACCTGGGCAGCAGCCTGGGGGCCAGATGTCAACATGACCCTGTTGACATCCATATCTGTTTGGCCCCTGCTGTGGCGAAGCCCTCAGACTCCAACCAAATCTAAGCCTCTGGCCCAGATCCTGTCCTTTATATTGGCCCTAGTGGCAACCTGGGCCACAGAATTCAACACAGACCCTGCCTGCAGCTGGACCACGGACCCAGACATGGTCTCAGGCAGTAGCTCAGCCTGGTCAATATCATAGCTCCAAGTGGTAGCCCCGGCAACTCTGATCGGGATGGCTCTGGTAGCAATTATGTCCTTGGATGCAAACAAGGTCACAAGTTGCAACCCAGATCCCAGGCTTCATGTGGCCTATCAAGGCTCCATGGGACATGGGCAACAACATAGACCTCGACTGTGGTAGGACCACAGACCATGGTCTTTGGCAGCAGCCTATGCCTAGTTGTCACCATAGTAGCAAATGGCAACAAAGGTCACACAATTGTTATGGCCCCAGCGGCAGCATGATCATGGACGCAAACATGAACTAAGGAGATAGCCCAGAATCAGCATAATACTTAACAGCAACTGGAGCCATGGACGTCAACACAGACCATGGCTACTGTAGGATCAGGAACCACGATATGGCTCTAGGCAGCAGTCCAGCCTGTATATGGCCCCAAATGGCAAGCAGACCTGCCCCTGAGTCTACTCCTCATCACTGTCACTGTGGATCCAGGTGGCAAGCAAGCCTCCAATGTCTGCCCACTCCTCGACATGTTCAGTTCTTCCTTTCTACAAGAACCATTCTATTTCTTTATTACTTCCAATTCTCCACAACATATTTCCATGATGTAATAAAAAGCAGCATACCGCAAGGTGCCAGGTGGGCCCCTGGTTGTCTTCCTGCCAGCTGGGATCTTGGCCGCCCAGGTCAACTAAGCCTCATCTGAGCTGTTGAGTGTCAGATGGGGGTTTCTGTCTTCTCACCAGCTGGGGCCTGGAGAACCCCAGATGTCTATCATCCCATTAGCTGGGGTCATGGGGCCCCCAGACAGCCCCAATGCTAAATATTAGACTTGTTATTTAGTTACCAAAGCTAATGGAAGCAATGTATCTATTAATTATAATGTATAATAATGATTTGTGAACAAAAGAGGGACCTTAACAACTGCCATGTAAACTGGAAATGAAATGAAACAAAGCACATGCCTTTATCTTTGCACAGTGTAAATTTGTCTGTAAAATGCTCAGTTAGACGCTTGAACAGTCTTGATGGGTGCTTTATTGAGTAGATCATTGTGAAAATGCAATTTGGCTTTTAGATGATCATTTGTGGGCTTCCCCCAATAAAAATCACTTTGCTTTTTGCTTTTAACGGAGTTTGGAACTAACAGAGTTTCTAAAGAATTCACTGAAACCTCCCTATTACTTATCTCTATAAATAACAGTGTTTATAACAGCTCTAAGCTGTTCTCTTATTTTCTTGTCTAATAATATGACATCTGACATTTTTATTGAAAAGCAAAATGACCAAGAATTAATCTAAAGTAAACTACCAGGCCTGGCACAACTTTTCAAATATGCTGTAATATGCAATCATTTCTTTATTATTATTATATTAATAATATATAATAATAAATTTTTCATTTATTTTACAGATTAACTGCAGTTTCCTTTTCCTCCTCTTCTCCCACCCCCCATGCCTCCCCTCTAAAACTACACCTCATCCATTCCTCCTCTGGCTCAATTCAGGAAGGGGTAGGCCTTCCTTGGGGGTCAACACAGTATGGCACATTGAGTTGAGGGAAGACCAAGCTCCTTCCCCTGTATTAAGGTTGGGCAAGGCAACCAAGCCTGGGAAATAGGTTCCCCAAAAGCCAGATCAAGCACAAGGGACAAGTCCTGATCCCACTGAAAGAAGTCTCATAAACAGACCAACCTATTACAGCTGTTACACACCTTCAAAGAGCCAGCCTGATTTCCCATGTTCTGAACCACTCCGACCTGCCTCCAGTTTACCAGGAGGTCTCTTCCATTTCCCCTTCCCAGGGAAATCCGTGTCCCTTTTTGGGCTCTCCTTATTACCTGGCTTCTCTGGGACTTTGGATTTTAGCATGGCTACATTTTACTTTGTATCTAATATCCACTTATGAGTGAGTACATGCCATGTTTGTCTTTCTGGCCATGGGTATAACAATTTAATAAAGCATTTTTAATCACATCTTTCTATATAATACATATTTTGAACACAGAATAAATAAAACTTTGCTCCAAAATATATCCTCCAATTAAGGGTTTTCTTTCTCCGCATGGTATCAGAGTTACTCATTCTAACTTTATTAACATAGAAAACAGTAGATATGGTTATTTACCAATTAAATTTTAAACAATATAACTACATTCAAAAGTTACAATAACTACAATGGCAACCACTTGTAACAATATAACCAAAAGAGCTTTATGCCTATAAGTAAAGCACAAATCATTACATAATGTCTAGGACCATTAAAAAAAAACAGCACACACAAATCTTTCTCTAGACATTTTAATTTTTCTATAAGCCATTACAGTCTCCTTTTTGTTGTTATAACTAAACCCTGGTATCTATAGCAATTTGGAGAGGAAAAGCTTTATTAGACTTATATTTCTGAGTCTCAGTTCATCCCTGAGGGAAGTTGGGCAGAAACTTAAGGCAAGAACCTGGAGCAGAAACTGTGGAAGAACCCTTCTTTCAGTTTGCTCACCGACTTACTCAACAGCACATATTTAGCTAGCCTCTCTGTATAGCATACTCCCAGAGTAGACTTACATTTTTCATCAACTAATAAACAAGACGATTATCCTACAAACATGTTCAATTTTATCTACGTAAATCTTCTACAAAGGCTTTCCTTTATGATGATGCTTGGCTATATCAACTTGACAGTTAATGCTAGCTAGATCATAAGTCTATGTAGATTTAAGTTTTATCTACTCATTTGACCAAAGTATTGGTCAAGTTTCCAATTTTAATTTATGCATGGGTAGAAAAGGCTTTCTTTATATAGCTTTCTTTGTGTATCTATTGACTTGTGCTTTTTTTCTTATGATATGAGAATCGTGACTGTTCAGATGGTATTAAAGTTTAAATGGTCACTGAGCTGTGATTTCCCCAGTAATTAATAAATATTGAATCTAAACCCAGAAATATAATTGAACATGAAGTTCAATATTTAAAGATTTTTTAAGCAACATTAAAACAAACCTCAAATTTATATTTATAGAAAGATCAAACAAACAAATCCAGAAACATCTTTTACCGCAGGCAGTTTTCTGATCTCTTCCTGTCAGACAATCCTCACCAGCCAGCTGGTCCTTCCTCTATGATTTGTATTAGCCCCTTCTTATCTCTCACCATGTTCTCAGATGTCTTCTGATCTGTCTACATCCACTTTCCTAATATTGCATTATACAAGGTCTGGGAACTGAGTTTCAAGTGCTCCACACTTCAGAAAATGGGTTGGAGATGTATGATTTCTTTTGTCTTTATTTCTGTTTCTGGTTCCCTTCTGCACTACTGGAGTACAGCTGCATTTTCAAGAACATTTGAACAGGGTGACTTGCACCAAGAGGACACAACACAATTACATGACTATATTTTAATTAGCTGAGATGATCAGCTACATCATTATCTTAAAGTCATATTAGAAACAATTGTGCTCAATATTAAATTAAATATTAAGATTATTCCACCATAATAGATTTTGCTCTTGGAACCTACATTTGGATCTTTGAATTATGCCTTTCAAATAAGAAGTAATACTGAATTTCTATAGTCTTAATTTAAATGAAAATATATATTCCAGTTATATCAATTCATATAGCAATTATAATTAAGGGAGTGAAAATAATAAATATGTATAAAGGATAAATAAGAGTATGAAGAGAAAATATATCCAGAGAAACTACTCTAAAATCAAATTCTAGAGAATATTTTAAGGGAAAAATAGAGTGGATTAAAATTATAGTTGATAATGAAAATTGATGCCCCTGAAATAAGGTAGAGAATTTGAATATTTATAAAGTAATTGCAAATAATTAATTTTATTTAAAAGACATCATTAGGAAGTTCTTACAGCATTATAATAGTCTCATAAGTAGCACAGGTGAATGGATCATTCTTGCAAAGCAAATCCCCACTGTATAACATTCATCTCTGACATAAAAACTATGAAATACCATGGCTTTTCGGAAATCTTTCTAGCTTCTTTATTTGTTTTATCTTCTACTTCTAAAGTAAATATTATCAAGTAAAATGACTAGCCATTTTTTTTTGTTTTGATCTGTCTTGGGTTTGTCTTGTCTGTTTTTAAGAATAGAGGTACCATTTACTGGTGTTTCCAATATGTTGTCAAATCTGTACCTGGAGTGGCGAAGAAAAAAGCATGGCTTTTGACTGACTGCAGGTGCTTGGGTCTCATTCTCTGGAATAGTGTTTTTAGTAAACTTTAGTGGTTACTTGTAAAGACAATTTAGTAAATGCTAAAATCACCTGTTAATCAAATATCAATTATAAAAAATTCATCTACTCAATCAGTTCATAATATTGTGTTGTGCCCTTACAACAATTTTATTGAATAAATATACAGAAAGCTAAATACTGAAAATTTAAATTAAAAAAGATATTGATTAGTGACTCTTGAAATGGTTCATGGATAAAAAACACTGGCTATCTGTTGGGGTTTGAATATGAAACATCCCCCTAAGGCTCCTGCATTTGACCATTTGGTGCCCATTGGCAGCATGGTTTAGTAAAACTTTGGGAACTTTAGGAGGTGGAACTTTGGAGAGAGTAAGTCAATTGCAATAAACTTTGAGTTTTTTCCAGTCCAGTTCCACCTGCTGGTAGCTCTCTGCTTGTGAAAGCAATGTCAAGAGCTGATCTCACACTCCTACCACCATGTTTTCCCTGTCATGAAACTGTAGTCGTCTGCAAACACTGCAACCCAGACCAAACCCTTCCATGAATTGCTTTTTGGAGGTGTTATTTTTAATCACAGAAACACAAAGGAAATTAATACTCTGCCGAAACTCGTGCTCCAGTTCCACCTCGCTACACAGATGCTATGACACATGTAGTCCCCCCCCACACACACACCACAACGAATGTAGAAAACGTTATAGACGTGACAAATTTGTTTATATCTATCATATTACCTTAAGCAATTATCTTTATTGTTTGTACAGCTAGAAATAATAATTTGTTCACTTTAATAGTCATAATTTGGAAACTATTTGTGACTTATATATTGTACAAGTTATTTCTGCTTACAGTAATTTACTTATTGGTGTACTGATTACTTCTGTGTGTAGATTTCCTTTTCACAGGGCCAAGTGCTCCTGTGGAGTGGGAGCAAGTTTACCACTCCTGTAGCGTAGCTCTGGCAATCAAACTCAGCCTTGGCCACATATGCCTTTACCTGCTTAAGCACCTTACTAGTCCCAAATTTCTCCTTCTAAGAAAAAGAACAAAATGAGCAGAAAACACCTTGTTTAACAATTCATCACTATTAGTTTAAAATAAGTGAAATGTGTTTTACTTCCTTCAGAGATGTCTATTATCATTCTCATCTACATTTCAGGACAGTCTGAACTTAGATGAATGATTTTTCACATGGTTCATTGTATTTCTCAGGAGCAAGGCATATGCTGACTTCAGGAATGTCTAGAGAATCTAAGCTGCATACCTTGCTTTCGTTGTGCATTTATTTACCCTGCATTCATGCATTCACATCCACAGAACACTTACACAGCTCATAATGATTGAAAGAGTCACTAACATATGTGAATAAGAATATTGTTTGGCCTACAGCAAATGTCAATAAATCTTACCTAGTATTAGTTTTCATTATCATTTAAAATATTGCAATTGGTAAAGAAAAGTGACAAATACTAAATGTGTAGATAAATTTCAACATTTGACTAGATTTCTCAGCTGGTAAAAAAACAAGAACTGTTACCATATTTTCAACTTAATAAAATATCACATAGGAACAGGAGTCTTATTGGTTTCATAAAATCTTTTATAATTTTAACTTTTGGAATTTTTTCAGGAAAAAATTCAATGTAAATTTATATGTCTCCTGCAAAAGAAAATATTTAGGTTAAAATGATGTATCTTGAAATTGATACTTTACTACATTTTACTCTTGGACATTTTGAAATGAAGAACACAAAAGAAATACATAACACATTTCTAAAAATAAACAGTCATTAAAAATATAATTAATTCTTTCTTTAATTTGCTCTTGAATAATAAACTCCTTTATAAACAAAATAATAAAGTTGAACTTTCCCAATTCTTCTATTTCACCCCAGTGAGAATGAAGCACTGTTATGAAATTCACCTATGCTATATCATATTTTAGGAATTTTATCGTCTATATCTATATGTCTATATCTATATGTATAGATATAGATATGTCACTTAAGCTTCTTGTTTTGGTAGACAGAGATTTTGTATTTGACTTTGAATATAATGCCATGACCTTTTTTATTTTCCTTTTAACTACTGAACTAATTTTTAACAAGGAAAGGTTTTCATTTGTTTTTTTAACTATTCTTTTTTGATCAATTTTGTGACTGTATTTCTACAGAAAACTATCTTTCATAAGAGGTCAAATTTCTTATGTCTATTGGGAATTCCTTTTTTATGTACTCAGTGGTCATTGCCTTTCAAATCTTCTGTTGTGGATTTATAAAGAACGCATACTTAGCTTTTCTTGAGCTGAAGGTAATTACAATTTATTATGTATTTTTGTAAATTAACTCCAATGCATGGTTATATTTGATGCTGGTGCTCTTTCTTTGGATAGATCTTTGTACCTCCAACGGAATTATTTCATTCACACATGATTATTAGCCATAATAATCTGCATGCCAAGCATTATGTAAAACTGACATTTCTGCTGTTTTATATTGGATGTTACAAATAAATATATGATCATAGGTCACTACACAACTTAGCTCACCTTATCTGTTATCTACATGTGCATCCCTAAGTGTTTGGAGAGGTCATAATACTAGCTTTTTCCTACTATATAATATTTAAGCCTATAATATTTAGCCAATAGTTTATCTATTCAAACCATCAATAATTCTATCAATGAGAACAAACAGGCAATATAATGCTAATTAGCAAGCCATCATTCTTATTAGTGAAAACTCTTTTCTAACATTCTTTGAGATAATGAACAAAGTCTGTAGTGTTAATGGCAGGTGAAGATAATTGAGTGACTTTAGATTTCACTTCTGGAGGTTGCTGTTTTACAGACAATACTTGAGTATGAATTTCTGATATATATACTTACTGATGACTGAATTTGTATTATGATGAAGACACCCATTTATATTGAACCATGAACTATGCTGAAATAATTTAATATCCATAAATTGCATATTTAAAAATAAATTTATATTTTAAATCATTGATATAATTTGAGACATGGGTTCTTATTGAAGTTTCCTTTTTAAAAAAAGAGACTGTCTTTTAGAATAGTTTTATTTTTATAGCAAAATTCACAGACTGGTACTTTCTTCATGTACCTCTCAAGTTTAGCCTTATTATCAATACTAACAGTGTGGCACATTTATTATAAAGCAATGAACCAGTATTGATGCAGGAGTGTCCTCAGTCCACAGTTCTCAGCTGGCCTCATCCTTGGTTCCATACATTCTATAGATTTGGAAGTTGAGTTATAATGTTTTCACATTTGAATATTTGATCGATTATGCTGTCTGATTTGTCCCTCTTACCTTTTAACTTTTTCGGGCTCGTTGATGTATATTTTAAGGTTATTTTATTAGCAATGAGTGAGTTGTTTTTATATTGCCTATGCAAATTGTTATTTTGAGTGGTTTACAATGCTTCTTCTACATGTAACAGCATTTTGGCCTTAAATCCTGTATTACCCAATATTACTTATACAAAAATAACATTATCTGTCTGGGTATGGCTACATCTATCAACATTTTTGAAACTACTTTTTTGTGGTATCTCATGCGCACACACACACACACACACACACACACACACACACACACCAAAAACCACTCAAACAAATATGTTTTTGTTTTTCTTGTTGTTGTTTTGCTTTTTAAATCAAAGTCTTTACATATATTTGGATCAGTAATCTGAGATTATTTTCAGTACACTTGTACTGATTTTTTTTATATCTTTGTTCTTCCTGATGTCTTGATGGTCACAGTTTTTCCTTCTTCTGCCTTTAGTTTTCTTCTGCAGCCATACCTGTAGACTGCATTATCATTCACTAGCTAAGTGATTCCTTAATTTTCCATCAAAATCACCAGAGTTTATGAGTATTAATGATTTGGCCAGTCTTAAGGCTATCATTTATGGCCTAGCATTTCAAACCCAGGCTAGCTCTTCAGCAGTGACACTCCTGTCATTTGGGCCTTGGTCATCCTCAGCCTCTGCGTGGACATTTGTCCTGAACTAACAGGATCACTGATCCTCATCTACGCTCAATAGAATATTTTGCTCAACTAGGAAAGAAAACCTTTCCCCAGACATTATCAAATGTTTACTGGAAGGCAAAATTTTAGGGAAAACTTTAGGGAATAAATAGGACTTACACAGCTACTCCTTTGTTAATTTTTAATGATAAAAATACAAGGTAAAATTTGCAACCTGTCATGTACCTAACCATCATTTACAATTATCTCTTAATTAACAGCTAAGGAAACTAAAATCCAAGCATTTGTGTAATTCCTCAGAATTACGTATTATAATATTGTCTGGTCATTAGTAATTTTCATATATTCTGGAAACTTTGCTTGGAGGAGTAAGCAGAAATGAGGTTTGCTCCTTTCCTTCCCTCTCCTAAGCATGACTGTCTGCAGTGACACAGACAGCGCCTGGTGCTGAGCCAGATTCCCACAGTGAGACAATTGACTTGGCTTCACAGGGACAACATATAAACAGCAGTTTGTCAACAGGCTTCACATTAGTGGCAGAACGTTTTTTGGCAAAAATAGAAGCATCCTTCTGGGCACCATGGCAAGCACAGCAACTGGCTTTCATTTGCAACTCCTCTGTTTAAAGCACACAATTAATTAAAAAATTGTAAATGTGGGGCTGGAGAGATGGTTCAGAGGTTAAGAGCATTGCTTGCTCTTCCAAAGGTCCTGAGTTCAATTCCCAGTAACCACATGGTGGCTTACAACCATCTGTAATAAGGTCTGTTGACCTCTTGTGGCCTTCAGGCATACATGTAGACAAAATATTGTATAGACAATAAAAAACAAATACAAAAAATTGTAAATGTGATACTTGTTTTCAGAAAGATTTCTTCAGAAAGTAGCAGTATAGTTTTCTAGCAAAACAAGACCTTACATCTGAATGATTATTCTTAATTAGTATAAACCTGCAAATTTCAAGTAATTGTAAAAGTTGTGATATAACATATTTTCCTTAAGTTAAACTAACATTGTTGAAGATATTTGATAATAAAATTTGGAAACCATACTTTGTCTAAGTGAATATCAAAGTATGATCATCTTTTCTGCTTTCAAGTTAGTGATTAGAAATGAAATGATAAATATAAATAAAACTATACATTAAAAATAATTTAAAAAATAAAATGCAGAGAATGTGTATAGTGATTAACAAAGAAGCAAGTTAGAATTACTGTAAACTGATAGTACCAACTCTCTTAAATGTCTGAAGAATCAATAGAATGAATAAACCTTTCATTCATCACTCATGCTGTTTAAAATGGGAAACATGAAAGCTCTTTTTCTAGTTGGAAGTATAAAGCCATATGTACACCAGCCTGTAACTGCACACCACTCCTGACCAACATTGGGAGGACTCCTCTTAGACTTATCACCCAACTAAAGTCAGTGTTCCTTAGAGAGCTCTGCAAAGTATGAGTGTTGGAAATTGACAGTTTTACAATTTAACCAAGAAGTCTTCAGTCTGAAATGGTGGTGGTACAGAGGCTATGAGATTCAAAGTGAAAGAAAATCATTATTCTGCTATACTTTAAAGTGTTATTTGTTATATATATTTCTGACTCAATCAAATTTGCCCTTTCCCAAAGTAGTTTGCCATATCAGTGAGTTCTGTTATGGTGTAGTTGTTGGGGGAAGACCCAGATTTAGAAGACAATTTTTTTTTTGTCAGAGATAGTGAGTTATTAAAAGCATGGCCTCCAATGAGACAGTTCTGTTCCTGGTTTGACGCTGTACTTGGCTTCCTGGTCTGTTGTGAAATAAACAGCCTTTGCCACACTCCTCCTACTATGATCTGCTTCAGTGTGCCTATCCCACCATACTAGACTGACAGCCTGTGAAACCATAAGAAAAGTAAATATGTCCTCTCTTGGATTTACCTCAGGTATTACGACACAGCAATGCTAAAGTAAATAATAACACATCACTGTAATATGCTCATATAGTCTAATTCCTTAGGGGGGATTCAATTTTTCTTAGCAATTATTAGTGTCCAGTCTAGCCTACACTTTTAGGTACAGTCTGTATAAGCAGAATTAATCTCTCTCTGGAACCTATGGTTCGTTAGAAACCAATAATTACATTACAAGAAATTACTTGGAGTGTCAATATACCTAAACAGGAGTCTATGCTTAAAATAGAAAGAAAGCAGAATGATATCCAATGCCAATTAATTGCATTAGAGAGTCAGAAATTAAAGAAGACAAAGTTATATGGCTATTTAGTGACTATAAATTAGAAGTATTATTAATGTTAAAATATCTGCATTATCTAGTGATCTTAAGATTCAAATTATATTCCACCAGAATTTCAACATTTTTCATAGAAATAAAAAATTATCAAATTCATATGAGGTGAGAACATGCCCTGAATAATTTAAGCAACTTTTGAGACAAAACAAAACACAGGCAAAGCTGGAGGTATCACATTACCTCACAACAAAATGTATTTCAAAGCCATAATAATCAGAAAACCATAGCGTTGCTCTATAAACAGTTGTGTAGACTAAGGGAAAGAGCAAAAACCAGAAATAACCTCATATATTTGTAGTCATTTAGTTATTATGAACATGCAGTAGATGAAAAGACTTTTTTAAAAAAAATAAGTATGTAAAGACAGTTAGATATTCAAAAGCTAACAGATGAAACTAGATCCCTACTTCATATTGCATATGAAGCTGAGGGGACAGTATTTAAACCTAAGTAAATATGACCCCAAATTTTAACAAGAGAAAACAAGAGATCTGGTATTGGTTTAGAAAACAAATGTTTAATATGAACTAAATAAACATGGGTAACAATGGCAAAAACCAATCAACAGGACTAAAAAGCTTCTACACAGCCAAGGAAACAAAAGTATAAAGACACCTTGAGCAATGGGGAAAAACATTTGAAAACCAAACATCTAAAAGGGGTAAAATGCAAAATACAGAAGGCCAATAAACAATTCAAGTTAGTGAGGGCTGACCTAAATACAAACAGGGAAACAATATCTTAGCTGTTTCTCAAAAGACCTACACATGAATATTAGGCATATTAGAAGTGGTTCATATACAATTCTAGTGAATAAGAAATGTAAGTTAAAGACACATTCAAACATCACTTCAGACCTGTCAGAACAATGATGCAAAGAGTAACAAACAACTCTTTGACATGATGTGAAGGGGAGACTCCCCCTCAGTGCAGAATGTAATTGATAACAGCCTTATGAAATGCTCCTCAGTAAACTAAATCAGTACTATTGTATGATCCAGCAATCCCCTAGAAAGGGTATGGAGTCAGTATGGCCCATTGACAGCAGCACAAAAATGTTCATCGTGACACTTTTCATAATAGCCAAGATTTAAAATCAGTCTTTATCCAACAATAGATTATTACAAATGATAAGACATATTATATGTTGTTATTATTATAATTTACCTACAATGAAATTTTATATGTATAATATAAATATAATGAAATATTATTTTCCCATAAAGATAGAGAGTCATTGTGACAATAAAGATGTGCTTGAGGACATTAATTAAGATAAGTCAGATAGAGAAAGACAAATGTCACACGATCTCATTCATCAAGAAATGGAATTTAAACATATAGAGGTTAGAAACAGAATGGTGGTTATCAGGGCTGATCAGGGTAGGTACAGTTGGACAGATGCTTATCAAAGAGAACAAAATTTCCCTTAGAAAGTGGAAGTTCAAGAGATTTATTGCCCAACAGGGTAAATACAGTTCTGTAGTGAAAGGGGAGCAGCAGGCTGGCCTGCTTTTCGTCCTGCCCAGCTTCCGCATGGCTGGCTTTACACCCGAAATAACAACACACAAATTGTATTCATTTAAGCACTGCCTGGCCCATTATAT
>LOEQ01001613.1:17711-28462 GCA_001685075.1 Bramus lutescens
TATTAACCAATGAAAGTAACACATAGACAGATGACCCTCCTACATCACAGTTCATTGTAATTTTCAAGACAAAAGTCTTTGCATAGTCTCATTTAGGTCAAAAAGGCAAACATAAGTAATATATACATTTATTGATTCAATGTAGCATCCATAAAGCATATAGATTTCAGAAAATGTACTTGATAAAATTATTGCCATTATTGTTATCATTATTTTACCATTTTGCTAGCCAGCTAAAAATAAACTCATTGCAGGAACTTACTATTTGCTTTTACAAGTTGTTTTGCATTATGGTTGTAAATTAGGTAGATTAATTTAGGAAATATACTATGCAAAGTGAAAGGAAACCAGAGATATGTAGAACATACGCCATGTTCGCAGAATTACATAGTCTTCTAATGTGAATCAGCTCGTAATAGATTAGATACGAAGGCATAAAGGGAGGTTGAAACAAATGAGGGTGTGAGGGCTCTCCCTCTCCTGTGAAGAAACTGAGTCATTTTGCTGACATAGGAGGATTTGAAAGCAAATAAAAATAATTAAATAAGTATATAGAGAAAATATACAATATAAGCTTTGCTAAAATTAATGAAAGACCTGTCATAGTTTTATTGTACAACCAAAATAAATAGATTAAGGAAATGTTCATGAAATATTAATATGTCCATGGAACAATGAAAAAAATCAATGTAATAATTGACCATAAAAAATATCAAATCCAGCTCAGGAGTTGAATTTGGAAAAGTTAAAAGTCTTTGATCTTGATACTATGACTACAGACATTTCTTATAATTTAAAAATCAAAGTAGAAGAAAAATATAATACAATATTCAAATTATAAATGGAGTATTATCATGCCTAAAGGACAATATATCTTGTCTTTAATAATTTTGCCAATCTAGTGTTTTCATGTTTGTGCTTTTAGGAGTTATAATGACATCTGGCTAGCTGGATCTTACAGCATCTGCTATGAAAACAGGGTTTCAGTAAGATAGCATACCTACCCTTAAAAAAAAAGGTTATGATCTCTTTGCTATTCATCTCTGTGTCTACATTTGAATAATAATATATAATAGATTCTTATCATGCTCAGTAACAGATTTCTATCCTGTGTGGGTTTCTTCATGTGGGTTTAGAAATTAATATCTCTGAAATTCCCCTTCATATGCCCCTGATAACCTAAACAGCTATTTAACTCTTATTTGCCATAATTAACCACTTCCTTATCTTTGTTTAAGATTCTTATTAATGATTTTTCTGTGCAGCTTATACTTTTCACTAACTTCATTCATTGTCAGGGTTCACGGGATAATCTTTGTTTTTGAAAAATGAAGCAGTATTGCCAAATACGAAAATAATTCGATTGATTTTCTATAGCCAGGTTTTCCAGATACTTCAAGGTCATATTACATGCTTTTAATCAATTCAGTAAAAGGTTAATATTTTGAGATACAAAAGCTATACATACATATCAACTATTATTTTGAATAATAGATTGCTATTTCGTACAAAATGCAATTTGACATGGTGGGAATGGCTAGATTATGTGCCTTTTAAAAAGAAATATATTTATGAAATATAAAACCAAAGCATTAAAAAATGAGGTTTTAAATGAATTGAGAAAATGAGAAATAACTAAATCTGCATATCCAAGCACCAATTTCCTGTAAGCTCACAGGGTTTGTAAATGAATACATTCCGTAACAGTTTTCATGTATGAACTGAAAATGCACTGACTGGCATGCTGATGGCTTAATTTTAAACTAGTACTTAGCAGGTGACTAAATTTGACAATTAGAGCCTCCCCTCCAAAAAAAACAATGAAGGCTTTTTCCCTGGAGAAAGCATTATGTATGGTTTTGGCTGGTTTATTATACTTGTTCACTAAAAAATATATGTATTATGTACTCATGATATTTGGGAAAAAAGGCTATTTTTTCTGCCAGACAATTGAAAGAATTGAAAATGAGAAAGTGAATAAAGCAAGTAGTGACTCCGCCCAATGAAAAGCATGTAGGAAGTAAATGCTAAAAATGAGGTAAATGAAAAGCAAAAAAACATTCCCAAACAGTCGTTAAGTAGATGCCTTATAAAATTCTGGTACTTAAATTTTAACAGTAAAAAAAAGTACAACTTTTTACTAAAATTATCACCTTCATCTTGCTGTGTATCTTTCTATGTATCATCCTGGAAATTTTAGATATTTATAATTTCCCACAGTTATTCTCTTGCACTTAGAAACATTCTAATACATATGATTAAATATGGTATACCCATTAACAAATCTTTCATTACCACCATCTCCATTTGCCTTATATACCATGTTAAAAATATAATAATGATCCTTTACCTAAATACATGTATGTACACCTATATATCATCAAAGGAATTAATCAAGACAAACAACAATTTCCCCAAAGAAAACTAAAACTAGCAAGATGTAGTCATTCAATATTATATGTTCAAAACATTAAGGTGCAAGTGAAGGAAAAGATTAATTCTTTTGGTGGATAACCAACTTACACAAATAAGAATTTTTCATCAACAGTATTTACCAAACATTAAATCTTTTTAGTAGCCAATGTTTGCAATGATTGCATTCCTAACTTGTTTGTTAACCCATTCTTCTATGACACAATCCTAAATTATCTTATTAGCTTTAGAAATATCAAAGCTTACTTGGTTTTAAAGTCCAATAGGAGCGTTTTAGGAAGAACATGTTGTGGGATATTGTACACTGTGAAAATGTATTACTGTGATTGATACAAGAAAAAGCCGAATGACCAATAGCTATGAAGAGGTAACTTGAATCTTCCGGAGACAGAGAGGACTCAGAAGAAATAATAAAAGCAGAGATGCAAGGAGACACAGGGAAGCAGGGAAACAGGATGGCTGGTATGTGACAGAAGAGAGGTTATCGGAAATGGGCTAAGTTATAAGAGCTAGTTAAAAACAAGTCTAAGCTAAGATCAAGCTTTCATAATTAATAAGTTTCTGTGTTGTTATTTAGGAGCTGGCTAGAGGGACAGAGAAAGATTCATTACAAAAGCATACATCATATATAATGCATAATTAGCTCCCTGGGGAGAATTTGGTGGGATGTATAGAAAAGAATGGATCTATCATAAAATGATATGTGACTTTTTAAAGATTAAAATTTTAAAAATTATGTTTGATTGTTAAAATACATTTTACATGTCAAGATAGTGACAAAATAAACAGATTTATCTGGCATAACTTTAGAGTTTATCCCATATATGTTGTAATATTACTTGTGGGATAATATTTATAACTTTCTCCCTTAACGTACCCATTAAAAATCTTCCTCTTTAATTTCATGCCTCAGTGTGATCCCTATCAAAACACTTAGCTGGAAGGTGGAAGCATTTCTGAATGGCCTTAAACGACTAGAACTGAATCCTATATGGTTTTCAAAGGTGTTTAATCAATTTACATGCTCTAACATTTCCATCTGCGTTTGTATCACTTCATGTAATATCCATCTACTGTGTTATTTGGTATAGCAATAACTTTATATAATGTGATACCATGAATTATAGTGCATAGCTTTTAAACTACATTTTCTGGGCTGCAGAAGGATCAAATGAATCTCACATATTTTCTACACCATGGAAACATGACATGGGTGGAATTCTACTAAATAAAATATATCCACCTGTTGGTATGTATTCCAGGACATGGATTACATTTTTATATTTTCCAGTAGCCACACCTATTTGTACAGTGATTTTATTTATATCTAAAATTATAAAGAATTTAGACAAATTAAAACAATAAGAAATAAGTTACTATAATTTTCCATCATTGCCACCTCAAGTACATATTTAGGAGATGTCAGGTTGCAATGTAAGTAATGAATATCACTATCTACCAGTGTGTTTCACTGGTACATTTCCTTAAGAAGTTAATTCTAGGAAGGAAGCATTTCTGTCTGTGACCTGGTAAGCAATGGATAGGATAGTGAATTCTACTTGTAAGAACATTCAGATTCATCACACTGGACATGAGTCTGTAAGCAATGGCCTATGAATCAAATATGGCTACTCTGTGTTCATAAATAAAAGCTTATTAGACACATTCACAAGTGCTCTATTTCATTGTTTATGGTTGTTCTCAGGTCATGAAGGCAAATGTAGCACCCACTGCAAATACTATATGTATATATGACTCTTATTTAAAATATATGGCTATATGATCTTTTTAATAAAAAGTGTCCTGAATTTTATTCCAGATTGCTCCTTAATTATAGACTACACTAAAACAGACAGCATCATAAATCTTGGCAAGCATGTGATAATTTGAAAAATTACAGTTATTTTGAAAATATACTAAATATGCTAAGTTCCTTTACAATTTCTAGAAAGCAGAAACGTATTTCACAGTTGATGAGATTTTTTTTCTCAATCAGACATAATATTATATTCTTCTTAATCTTAAAAGTGAGAGGGTTTTATTAAAACAACCTATTTCTAAAGATAGTTGACCAGATACTTGGGCTCATAGAAGCTCACTATAAATAGTGAAACATATGTACTTCCAGTCCTATCAAGAAAGTATTGAAGATAAAACATCAATGAAGAGTGAATTTCACTTGAAAAAGAATCAAAGACCATCTAGCGTACTCCATGGTTCTCCAAAGAAGACTTCAGTTCAACAACTGTGAGTTAGATTGTGCAAAATAATCTGAAGTCAAATGATATTATTTTGCTATAGCAACATAAGTATACTACATTCCTTAATATCAGAGCACAAATTTACATGCTCCTTTATATTTTTTACTTAGTAATTAAAAGTTTTGTAACTATGGCATAATGCTAGGCTAAGGAATATATCAGCCCATCAATAGACAGTCATGAGTGGTTCAGACACGAGTAATCTGTCAAGAGTCTGCAGATACAGCCCCACTAATGAACAACCATCAATAGATCTTGCTCTTAGAAAAGGCTTTCATCATTGGGGAAGGAGGAGTTATCAGCATGCAGAGATTACATATGATGAGATGTGTATTCAGACTGCGTTTCATTTTGTTTTACTTTGGGTTGGTTTTTGAAACAGGGTTTCTCTGTGCAGCCCTGGGTGTCCTTGAACTTACTCTCTAGACAAGAATGGCCCCAAATTCAAAGAGATCCGCCTTCTTTTTTCCTGGGACTCAATTTGTATATCACTACTGCTCAGCTTGGACTGCATTTTGTAAAATATATTGTTTGGTAAAAATATGTTTCTTAAAATGTCTTTTGAGGAAAAAGTTTTACTCACAGATACCAGAACCTAGAATCACCCAGAAATCAACTTTGCACAAATTTTGATAGCATCCATGCTTTCAGTACATATATTAAGGTTGCACAAGATAGCAGTAAATACTTGTCATTATCCACAGTTATTATGGACTCAAAGTACTCTTGAATTCTGCTTCATGCTTCATCATTGTTTAGATAACTTGTAGTTTTGATAATTAAAAGATTCATAATTGTCAATAATTATACTGGTTAGCTGATGAATAGGTTGTCTAAATTGAATGGAAGACTGAACTCCCCATAAGCTCGTAGAAAGTATAATTGTGTGCATACTTACAGCAAGTGTCCAGCAATTTTTCGTTGTGGAATGAACAGAACCTGTTGGGAAATTCAGTCATTAAACTTTAATGTTCACATGAGAACTTTGAAGACACTAATTCTCTGCTAGACATGCAAACAAGATACAGAGTTTATATATGAAATCTTAACTTTCTCTCATCTCAATTACTATATTACAGGTACAGAAGTAGGTGTGTGATGTGGGAGTGGCAAACATCAATGAAGTCCAGAGACTGACATATTGTGTCCTTTTTTTTTAAATTTAAATGACACACTTTAGAAGAATATATCTTGAATGTCCCTTTAAATGCATACAAGGTATTACATGGAAAAGGGGAAGCATAATTAAAGAATCTTAATTGTTTTTAATAAAATACAATTTTATCTTTTAAATTTTAACTAAATTGCTGAGCCAGTTCAAATTTCTCCTTGTCTCAATTGTTTTCCCAGTAAGAAATTTATAAGATAATTAATTTAATTCCCCTTTTTATGTTCAATGTCCTAACTGATCTTAGGGTCTCACATATTGTTGGCAGTTTGTATCACCATGTAAATCTAATCGATTTTTAAACTACAAAGAACATTAAAGCTGCAAGATACTTTTAATTATCATAAAATAATGCTAAGTCTCTGGTGATATGGTTGCCTATTGTAACCTTCCTGGCATGGACCATGTGCTTGTCAATCCCAGCCCAAGTTCTAAACTATGTTGTTTTTATAATATCAAGTTGGACTTGTAACATAAATTACAGAAGGTATGGGAGAAAGCACCATAACATCCAATCTAGTCCTATCAGGGGTATGCTATTACTGTCTATCAGAGTAGTTATGGAAAGTTTAATAAAATGATTCCTAAGAAACTCTATATGGAGGATATGGGAGGAGGTGGGGGAGGGGAAACTGGATCAGAATATATTGTATAAGAATTATTTTCAAGAAATATTTTGAAAAGGAAAGTGTTGACAAAACTTAATAAAGTCAGAAATAGGAAGTCAAGTGTCTTCCTCAGAATGATAATGACAGAGTTGTTTCCATTTCTGTCCCAAAGGACAAGACTAAACAAACATCAGATCTTTGAGGAGGGTCACAGGGAGCTTTGGGAAGAGAGTGCATTTACTTGACAACTGAAGCCTTGACCTAGAAAGTGCCAAGGAATAAGACTCAAACCTCCTTTAACTTCTGTCTTCCAATCATTTCTTTCTACCTACTGTCAGCTGAAACCAATCTGAGGCTGGAGAGTAAGGATGTAAAAAATGTAAGTTACTGAAGGCACAGAACAGAGTGTATTTGACATGGTAGATAACAATCATAAAAAATAGACACCTTAATTCTGATTTGGATAAATTCCAAAATGGCATTTCTGTGTTAAAAACATGTTTGTTTGTTTGTTTGTTTGTTTGTTTTAAGAAAGGTGAGAGCCCTTCATATAGATGGTGATTGTTCACTCATGTATTGAAAAGAGCTTTGGGGAATGCCCACTGTCATTGTGTGTTTGGCATTTAGTGAAATAATTTGATGTAATTACTCACCTAGAAAATTTTTTTCAAATTGATTGAGCATGCAGATATGAAAAATCAACTCTTAGAGCCCTATGGTGCAAAGAAAGATATCACACAGGAGGAACAAGAAAAAACAAAAAGGTCACCAGGTAGAAATGAAACATGAATAAGTATTAAGAGTAGGAGTTAGTACTCTTTCCTGGATAGAGATGGAAGAGGAGGGGATTGGAGGTAGAAGGGGAAAATGGAGGAGAAAGACTGGGAAGGGAGCATGTGGGGGCACTGTAGCCAGGATGTAAAATAAATAGATAATTTAAAAAAAGAGTAAAAGATTAGTAGAAGGGACACTTACCAAGGGCAGAGTGGGAGAACAGGCACTTCGGGATGGATGAGAGAAGTGTTCAAGGAGATCTGCTTCAGGAAATGGATACTATTTAGGTTCTCAACCTAGGAGTCAAGACTCTCTTGGGGGTCTAATGACTCTTTCACATGGGTTGCATATCAGATATTTACATTACAAATATAACAATAGCAAAATTACAGTTATGAAGTAGGAGAGATAATGTTTTAATCTGGAGTCTCCACAACATGAGAAACTGTATAAAAATGTTCCAGCATTAGGAAGGTTGAGAACTATTTTGGACAAATCTAGGCTCAATACATCTGGTCTGAACCATTGAGATGCTTTATGTTAACAAAAAGCATTTTATCTTGAAATTCTTGAGAAGCAAGGGAGATTTTTGAAGCACCTGAAGTTAAGGAGTTCTACCATGAAAAGATAAAATGATAGCAGTTGTTTAGATGATAGATGCATAAGAAGAGTGAGAAACTAAAGAGGAATTAAGAAACTACAATAAACTCATAAAACAGTTGGAACAGTGTATTTGTGCTTATTCATGCATAGAAGGAATTTCATATAGGGAACTGTCTCACATGATTGGGAGACTGATAAGTCTCATGATCTGGCCCAGGGTGTGCATGGACTAATTCTAGTCCCAGGCCCACGCTGAGATCCAGAAGTTTCAGTAGTACCAGTTACACTCTGGAGGCCAACAGCGCCAAGATTCTGGATGAATGGTGCTTCTATTCAGTGTGAAGACAGGAAAAGAAGTGTCATAAGTGAGGGTAGTGATGCCTGGAGGAATGG
Organism: Bramus lutescens; assembly: GCA_001685075.1. Classification (NCBI taxonomy): domain Eukaryota; kingdom Metazoa; phylum Chordata; class Mammalia; order Rodentia; family Cricetidae; genus Bramus; species Bramus lutescens. Next base: position 25,952 of record LOEQ01001613.1, read on the forward strand.
CCTTGCCCTTAGAGGAGCCTAGCAGTGCTATTATGCTCAGGCTGGTTAGATGGACCACCTGTGTCAGGGAGGATAATGTTGGAAGAGGCCCCTTTTCCTTTCTGGATGCCTGGTTAGCTTAGACCTGAAATAATCACACAGAAACTGTATTAATTAAATCACTGCTTGGCCCATTACCTCTAGCATTTTATTGGCTAACTTTTATATTCATTTAACCCATTTCTATTAATCTGTATATGGCCACATGGCTGTAGCTTACCAGCTATAGTTCCAGAGTCTGTCTCGGGTGGGGCTACATGGCCTCTCTGTGACTCCGCCCTTCTTTCTCCCAGCATTCAGCCTAGCTTTTCCTGTCTACCTAGGTTCTGCCTTGCAATAGGTCCAAAGCAGTTTCTTTGTTCATTAATGGTAATCACAACACACAGAGGGGACTCCCACATCAGGATAATCCTTTTCATCAGTCTCATAGTGATCTTATCTAAAACTGCCTCACTAATGTGGTCAGAATGAGGTCCAATCAAATGGCTTGGTCTCATGACCCAGTCAAAACAACTCAAAAATTAATGAGCACAGAGAGGAAAACCAGATAACAAAAAGGAGTTCAGAGAGCTAATGTAACAGAAATTGGAAAGCAGATGGCTCTCAGAGATGATTGTCAAGCCTGAAGCCCAGGCACCTCTCTTACAGTACTCATTGATATGTGATGTCGCAGACCTTTGTAGGATACTTCAGAGGATCCCAAGCTAGGAAAAGTGGTGCCCCACCTGTGCTTCAAAGTAGCACTGGGAAGAGGTGTTCGTATGAACATAAGAATGCCTTTATATGGCAATATAAGCCTAGAAGTAGGTAACTTCCTTAGTAAATTTCAATATCAAATTATACCTGTTTAGCTTGATGCTTCTTTTATCTGAATAAATATATGAGAATGCTCAGCACTAACGTAAACTCCATCTCTGTTTCAAAATCAGTATATGAAATCAATGGCATACTTATAGTTTATGTGGGTATTCATCATATTTTCAAGAAATTAGCAGAGTGTTACTTAAATATTTAGTTCAATATTTTCAAATTATGTTAAAATATTTTATTCTTTATGTCTGCCTTTGTTTGTACCTATGAAATAGCATATACATATACTTTTGGGTATCCTCAGAGGCCAGAAGACTGTCACATTCTTGGGTAATGAAATTACAGGCAAGAGTGAGAAGCTACCATGTGTGGTGGGAATTGAACCCAGGTCCTGTGGAACCAGAAAGCTTTTTAACCATGGAGACATCTTTCCAGCACATCCAGTTGACCTTTTTGTTAGATAATTAATTTTATCAGTGTACTGGATAGTTTTATTTCAACTTGACACAAGCTAAAGTCATTTGAGGAGGAAACTTCAATTAAGAAGATGCCTTTATAAGATTTGACTGCAGGCAAATCTATAGAGCATTTTCTTAACTAATGATTGATTTGGAAGAGCCCAGACAATGTGAGTGATGCCTTCCCTTTTTTTTTCCCCCTTAGGTTCTATAATAAAGCAGCCTGTAAAAGCCAGTGGGAACAAGCCAGTAAGGAGCACTCCTCTGCAGCCTCTGCATCAGCTCCTGCCTCCAGGTTCCTGCAATGTTTGTGTTCTTATCCTAACTTACATCTGTGGTGTGGAAGTTTAAAACAAATAAACCTTTTCTTTCCTTCCCCTGCCCCCTCAAGTTGTTTTAGTCATGATTTTTTTGTTCTTCTCTTGAACATGACAATTGAACCATAGTTACCCTCTCTCCTCCACTCCTCTCAGTCCCTTCCTCTACCTCTCCTCTGCCCTAGATCTATTCCTCCTCTATTGCTCTTTAAAAAACAAAACAGGTTTCCCAGGGGTATCCACTAAACTAGTTTAACAAGCTACGGTAAGCACAAGTCTTCATATCAAGGCTTGATGAGCCATCCCAAAAGGAGAAAAAAGGTCCCAAGCACAAGCAAAAGAATCCCCTCCACTCCCACTGATGGGAATCCAACAAGAACATCAAGCTACACAAACTGTAAGGTATATGCATATGACCTAGTTCAGACACATGCAGGGCCCATGTTTGCCATTTCAGTCTCTGTAAGCCTCTATGAGCCCTGTTTTTATGGTTCTGCGGTCCATGTTCTTGGGTGTCCTCTATTATAACAATTTCTCAGAAAGTGGGGAATCATTATACTTCAAGACCCAGCTATACCACTTTTGGGCATATATCCAAAGGATGCTCCATCCTACCCTAAAAACACTTGATCAACTATGTTCATTTTAGTTTTATTCATAATAGCCAAAAACTGGAAACAACATAGACATGTTGCTTAGCTGAAGAATGGATAAAGAATACGCGGTACATTTACACTATGGAGTATTACTCAGCTATTAAAATCAGTGACATCTTGAAATTTGCAGGCAAATGGATAAAACTGGAAAAGATTGTAGTGATAAGGGGAGCGGGCCCTGCTTTTCGTCCCACCTGGCTCCCGCATGGCTAGCTTATACCCGGAAATAAC
>LOEQ01001613.1:28627-44748 GCA_001685075.1 Bramus lutescens
TATTAACCAATGAAAGTAACACATAGACAGATGACCCTCCTACATCAAAAGATCATCATGAGTGAAGTAACTCAGAGCCAGAAAGATAAACATGCTAAGTAGTCACTTATAATTGGTTATTAGCTATTAAGTAAAGGATAATCATGCTACAATTCATAGATCCAGAGAGGCTAAATAACAAGGAGGACTCGTGTGTGTGTGTGTGTGTGTGTGTGTGTGTGTGTGTGTTGGGGGGTGGGGACACATGGATCTCCCTGGGAAGGAGAAATAGAACAGACTTTGCAGGGCCAGTGAAAGCTGGTGAAGATGGGAACAGGCAGGATAAGGAAAGGGTAGGGTGGGACAGAAGGTACTGGGAGATACAGTGCAATTGGGGTGCATTTGGAGGTGGTATAGAAACCTAGTGCAATAGAAACTCCCCAGAATCTAAAATCGTAGTCCTTGTAAAGTTTCCTTGTAATGGCTGATACAGAGCCTGAACTGGCCATTTTCTATAGTCAGGCAAAGCTCCTAGCAGAGGTCATGAGTTTTTAACACAGTAATACTAATTCTAATTAGAACACTTAGTCTTCTGTATCTTTTCAAATCAGTATTGGGAGACCATAGTAATAACCTTGTTTAATTAGAAAAAACACCCAATTTAGGAATTGCTCATACATTTATGGCTTAATTTTGTTTTTGTTTTTCGAGACAGGGTTCATCTGTAGCTTTGGAGCCTGTCCTGGAACTAGCTCTTGCAGACCAGGCTGGCCTCGAACTCACAGAGATCCTTCCATATTTGCCTCCTAAGTGCTGCGATTAAAGGTGTGTGCCACCACCACCCAGCTTAAAGACTTAATTTTATAAACCAATTATCTTTGGTTACAAATTTCTGCACTTGTGTAGATAGCATTTGTGTATCATATTTTGCTGTATGTACAATTGAAAAAGACCATCATTACATAATTAATTTTTCATATGAAATACTTTTTACATATGAATATTCAATATCTAATTTAATAATGTCTCGGGAACTGGGACCAGCTAAATGACTTTTTTGGTAAATGTATTGACTTACCAGCAAGACTAAGTTGATCATCTGATTCTGTTTCCTATGACCTTCACAAGCATGCAATGAAACATGTACCCACACAGATATGCCGTACACACATAAGAAAACCATAGCACAAGTATGCATACACAGGCACATACACACACACACAGATACATGTGCTCCCACATTCGTGCCATACAAACCCATAAGCAAAACATAGCATAAGCATTCAAATATAAGCACACAATACAGATACACGAACCACTCAGGCCATGGTACATACCTGCACACATACACATATGAGCATTCCATGCTACATGCATGAACATGAGTGTGCACATACACAGTCATATAAAAATTTTAGAAACTTAAGCCCTTTAAAACTTCTATGGAATAAATGCATTAATTATAGTCAATATTGGCTGGACAGTGGAGGCAGAGACAGGTTGATCTCTGTGAGTTCAATGCCAGCCTGGTGTACAGAGTGAGTTTCAGGATATTCAGGAATGTTTCACAGAAAAATCCTGTCTCAAAAAAATATTTACATATATAAATAATATATAAAGTGTATATATATAACATATATATATTCCATACTGAAAGTTAAAATTTAGTGTGAAACTTTACAATTTCAGTTCCAAATGCCAAGTTCAAATGCATATAACTTCATTATGTTCTACGGACTTTTGATCTAATTAATTTTGATATCCTATATCTTTATTTATTTGTAATTCTTAAATAATGGTTGTTTTAAAATATATGAAAACTCCTAAGCTTTCTAATTCCCTCAAACACCACCCAATCTCAACTCTCACTGAGACTTCCCACCATCCCTCCATGTAGCCTGTCCTGATTCACATGACTTATCAACAGAGTTTAATCAAAATTCCTCTGTAATATAGTCTAACAACATGTTGCCTATTTCCTAATTATTCTGAATGTTTGTTTAACTCCCAAGGTGAAGACAAATAGGGATGCTCAAAGTCAGGGCCTTTTTTCTCTGCTGGTCAGGAACTAGTAACCACACCAATTTTTCCTTTGTGCTTTCTATCCTGATATCTATTCAACTCTATGTAGTAAGAACAAAATAAATAAATAATGTTCTGTATAAATTATTTCTAGGTAATGTAAATTGGAGCTAAATTAAACTTATCAAAAATCGTAATTTCATGTAAAAGAGGAAATAAATGCTCTCTACATCTTTAATTTTATTAATTACCATATGTGGCAAACTTTAAAGAGAACTCAACTTTTAGCATAGAATTAAGCTGAAATACAAGATATAGTAGTATATGTATGTGGAAATTTTAAAATGATAAGATATGGAAAACTTAATTTCCTTGTAGAAAAGCTAAAATCATTTTTCTATATAAAAATTAATACTATCGCACAAATTCCTTTGTAAAGACAATTTTAGCAAGTTAATGTACATCCAATGAATGTGGCTTTTATTGTCTTTATGGTTTTTTATAAGACATTTCTGGTTGCATATTTTCATATATGTTCTTTTCTAAATATAACAAACGTATTCCTTCCTTATTTCAACAGTAATGAAACAGTGTGCATTCTGTTTCATAGCAAAGTTTTTGTCAATATTTTAGGTTAAAGTTTAAGTATAGACTGAGGAGGATTCCGGGCTCCCTGACTGTTTGCAGTGTCTGACAATTCACAACCCCGCATAGACGGCCGCTTTGCTTCCGCAGAGTAAGAACCCAAGGGCATTGCAGATCTCACTCACACTTAAGGAGGCAATATATTCTACACATCTTGATATTATGAATTTTAACTTACATTTTAAAATGGTGACTTTTTTATTTTTAATTCTTTGAAAAATATTGTAGGATCTTCCTCTTAATTTAGAAAGTTACTTGTTCAAGCTTTTCTATTGCTGCTGTTTATGAAAACAAGTAGGATACAAATACATAGAAAAATTTAAAGCAAATACTTAAGTAGAATTAAGTAACTTACTCTAGTCTCACTAGTCTTTATTTGTTGTTAATCATTAATTAATCCAACCCTGTCATCTTACCAAAGTTCAATTAATTTAATAAATTAATTAAATAAAAACTTAAGTGCCTTGGGGATAATTTATTTATCCTTTCAATTTTTCCTATTTTTTCTTGTTGTTACCTACAAGAATGATAGAAAAATTCATATCAAAGTGTGGTGGCATGATGTGTTTAAAAAAAAACCCTTGACAGTCATTTCCCCTCAGCAGTCTTCCTCCTGACCAGCTTCTAAGTCTCTTCTACCCACTTCTCCTCAGGTAGCTGGTGCTAGATGATTACTGATTAATTTTCATCAATTGTTCTCCTAGCAACCAACACTAGGACGGGATTAGGTATTTTTGTAAAGGACTGTTTGCTATAAAAACTACTCAGACTTTCTAAACATCATAAGCACAACGCTAACAGTCTTCAAGCAAATCAATGAGATGAATCTTTCCCAAGTTTAAAAGAGAGTTTAGTAAATTGTCTTTTTCTTGTTGTTGCATTTGGGAACAACTATCTATTTGATGACAATACAAGAATATACATTACATATTGTGAATAAATCCACAATGGATCCATGTTATTAGTAGCTCTTGGAGCAAAGCAAAAAAAATACATATGGGTGCTATTAATGAGTTCAGTTATAGACAGAGTGCAGGAGATTTCCCCAGAAATCATACTATTAATTTTCAATTCCTGAATAAAATAATTGAAAACCCAAAGTTTCAGTGAAGATTTACTTTACTGAAAAGTTAACATTTTTTCTAGATTTCTCATAAAGTATTACATTTTATAAATTTTGTTGTAAAATTTGCAATATTAAACAAATAATTGATGGACAAAGTAAAGCAGAGAGAAAATATATACAATAAGTATCACTAATGATATTCCACAAACTGACCGGCAGCAAATGGTTACTATCTTCACAGGCCCTAAAACAAGATGAAGGAATATATTTTACTATGCCCCATTAAGATTTTAATCTTGCAGGGAACAATAAAGCAGGCAAGAAAGTTAAGATATTTTAGTAAGATCAATAACAGTTATTAGGTTTTCAAGATATTAAACTTAAAAGTGATAATATTGAAGCAGCAAAGCATTTTACAATTTCAAAAATAACCTAAGATTCAAAAATAAAAACCTACAGTTTAATCATTTGATGAAGTTAATAGATTTTTTTCCCCAAAGAAAAGGATAAAGCAGAGGTTTTGTCAAAGAAAAATTCTTTGCCAAATACACTGTCCTGCCTCTCACACCTTGAATACATGTAGACTCATTTTATACTTCCCTTTTTCCACTAGCATTTACTATTACCTGTGGGGACACTTCTAAATCTCATATGAGCTTTAAGCAGTCTTAAAGTTAAGTATTACTACTTCAAGTTTCAAGAAGCTCGTCTTGTTTCAGGAAAAAAAGATGTTTCACTGATGCTTGACAATGTATTGGCAATCCAAACATCTACCATATTGATAGACGACCATGATCTGGGAATGCTGATGCAAATTTGTAATCTCAGCCACTGGAATCCTGAGGCAGAGTGATCACCACTAAGACCCTGACTGAAAATCTGAAGTAAAAGGGAGGCCAGGGATGTAGCTTGATACTAGAGCACCTGCTTAACACGGACAAGGCCATAGTTAGGCTTAATTCTCAGTAATGTGAAAATAAAAATAATAAAGATAGACAAAAGTAAAAAGACAAAAGCAAACAATCTTCATTTAGTAGACACCTGGAGACCAATAGTCATTGAAAATCTACTCAATACCTCAAGTCTGACACACTTTTTAAAAGGAAACTTCTTAATATCCTTCCCACAATTAAGACAGACATTATCATTTTATGACTGCCATACAGAAATGTTAGATATCTTTTCAAAGGTAACAAAATGAGGCAGACCCCAAATTTGGAAAAACCTGTCACCCCATCTCCCCTATTCATCCTCCACCTCCCTGTACTTGACCCTTTAGAAAGACCCAGGTTTACTAACCATTTCCTCAAAATCATCATATACTCTAAAATTTCTACTTTTGCTCTTTAAAAAAATTAATTGATTTTTATTATATAAGTATGAATGCTTTGCCTGCATGCATGTAAGTACACTTCATTCCTGCATCATGCTTACAGGCAGTGCAGTATACCTTGAATTGAAGTTACCAAAGATCTTAAGAAGCCACAGAGCACTGGAAACCAAACCTGGGTCCTCCTCATGAGCACCATGTGCTCTTAACTTTGAACTATCTCTCCAGCCCCAGAAATAGCTACACTATATTTTTTGATGGCTTACCAAAAAGCTGACCATTACAGACACAGATTTAAAAAGATTAAAGAAATCAAAATCAAAATATGAGACAATAATTACAAGCTGTAAATGCTTAATTTCAGTAGGGAATAGAAATTATAATTTAGGTAGAGAAAGTGATAGTGTATGTGTGTGTGGTGTGTGTGTGAGTTAAAGACATTAATATCTTCCCTCCCTCCTCTCTCCCCTTTCCCCTTTCTCCCTTCCTTATAATCTCCCTCTCTTCTCCCACCTCCCTTTTCCTTGATTCCTTCCCTTCATTCCTCTCTTCCCTCACTGTCTTCTCTGCCTCCCAAGGTTTTATTATATTGATAAGGCTGGCCTTGAAATCAAAGTTCCCAGTCTATCTTTGTCTCCTAAGCTCTTGGAATTAAAGGCTAGCACCCACTACCTACCTACCTACCTCATGTTTACAAAAGTCTGTGTATGAAATGCTTTCTGATAATGAGATTCGATGTATGGATGTCACTGCTCTATCCATTGGCCTCTCCAGATCAATCCTTTGTGTTAAGGCACTGACCCTTGTTTAAACCATGGATGTATTTATTCATAATGAATGAGAAAACTTGGAAAGGGAAAAACTTGATGCTACAATGCTAGATTTTTTTTCTCTCTAAGGTAGCATCCAAGATTTTGACAGCAACATATTTGGTTAGCAGAGTTTAGGAAATTTCGTTGGTATAAACATATATTCAGTAATGTCAGTTGCAGTTTGAAAAAGCACATCTTCAAGAAATATAAGCTTGATGGGCCCAAGAAGCAAGCTGGTGTAACTATCCTAATATCTAACAATATATACTCCCAATCAAAATCAATCCAAAGTGATGGAGAAGGGCATTCCACATTCTTCAAAAGAAAAATTCACTAACATGAGGTGACATCCAGCAATGATGGAGGCAGATGCAGACTCACAGCCCAACACTAGCCAGAGTTGTGAAATCCTGCAGAGGAGGAGGAAGAAGTGTAGGAGCCAGAGAGATGAAGGAAAGGACAGGAAGGCTCATGCAATTAGCTAGCTTAGGCTCATAAAGATTTACAGAGACTGAGCTGACAACCAGGGAGCCTGCACGGGACTAACTCTGTATTTTATATATGCTACAGTTGTGTAGCTTGGTCCTCTTGTGGGACTCCTAACAGTAGGAACAGGGGTGGTCCCTGACTCCTTTACTAGCTTTTGGGACTTTATTCCTCCACACTGTGTCACCTTGACAAGCCTCAATACATGGGGAGGTGATTTGTCTTACTACATCTTGATATACCTATTTTATTGATTCTATGAGAAGCCTGTCCTTTCCTGGATTGAGACTGAAGATAAAGGGATTGGGTGTTTGAGTGGGGTTGTGCTGATGGGACAGGGAGGGGAGGATGGGGAGAGGATGCGGCTGGGACATAAAATAAATAGGTGAATAAAAATAAATAAAAAATAGAGAGTAAAAAGAAAGTCATGGAAAAAAGAAATATAAGTTTAATGACTTCTTTTAAAACACTGAAAGAAAATAATGGATGAAGTATCTATGAGAAGACAAAATCCTGATGCTAATTATAAATTTCTTTACATATCCTAATGATCATAAGTAACAATTGCTTTGCAAAGTCCCTGCAGATTTAGCAATCAGCTCCTATAAGGATATGTTCTAAGTTCTCACATTCCAAGCCTTACCCCACTGCAAATTTTCATTGTTCTCACCAATGCGCTTATCTCTTACTTTACTAAAAACAGACTCAAGATCTCCCATTAATGAAGTTATCAAAATATATAATTATATCAGGGATCTTATAGAAAAAAGGTTCTATTAGTGGCTTGTATGCCCTTACCTTAATTCTTTATTTTTTCTAAAATTCTGTAAAATTATTATGGGAAAAAGATAGCAATTATGCCCAAATGTTAAACTTTAAGGAATTTTCTTTCAATTCACTTATTGCCTTAGAAAAATAGAAAGCCATTACCTTTGTCCCTATTGTTCCTTCCCTCTCTGAAGTATTTTGTCTTTCAAATCACTGTTTAGTATTCTATCGCCAATGAATCCATGAGACACTGGGTGAGGTAGGGCATCCTTTTAACAGTCCCTGGAAGGACTAACTGAATCAAAGGGCCATCCTGCTTCTGAAAGCAAGCTGGATGGTTGGCCACATCTGAAGCTGCACAGCCAAGACCTTCCCAAATGTACCAAGTGAGGAAACATTTTCATATTTATTTAAGAGAATATGAATGCCCCAGCAAGCCAGCCAGTTCCTATGTCTGTCAACTACAAGGAATTGATGCTGCTTTCTCTATCTCAACAGGTGTCTAGACAAAAGAAAGTCATACATACAGGAGGCCAGTAAATTAGAGGGTTGGAAAACTCCAAATATAGGTACAATTTAGAAAACTGAAGACAGGTGTTACTTTAAAAGCAGCTATGATGGGCAAAATTCAACAAGAGTAAAAAGTGATATCACTCAAGGAGATTATTATTAAACACAAACATAGATACACACATTGAATAAATTTTTTCAATAAGAGAATGGAGATTAGATTTTTAAAGTCTAATGTTAAGATGGTACATGATAAAATAATAAATAATGTTGTCAAAATATTAACTTTACATAGGAAAGAGGTACCTAATGTAAGGTCACATGAATAACAAGCCTCAAAAAGATGACATTAAATACTAGTAAAATGAGAGGAGGGGAGCAGATATGAAGCTTGAAAGCAGGTTAACAGCCTTTATTAAAACTGAAATGTGAATATCATACCATTAACCAAACATGCTTCTGAGTATACCAGAGCAACGGGATACAGCTGTCCATTTGTGTGTCAGCAACACATGCTTGGATGTCATTCATATTGGTCAGGAAGAATGCACACTATGAGCTCCCTTAAATATTACATATATCCTAAGTTCAAATGAATACTGCAACATTTATAACCAAGTGAAAGAATGAACTGAAGGGAAACCTTTAGAAATTGCATAATTCATGTAATTATTAAGATGGCAGGTCATGTAACTTATAAATGAAAGGATGAAATATTAGGAATACTTTAGAGATATAATCTTGTCTTCAGGGAAAGTTATCTATGATGTTTGTGACTCCCTAAAACTGCGTAGAGGGAAAATAACAACCAGATATACATAAATTCAATTGTTTTTATATTGTTCTTTTAATGATTCTGTCTTGATCATCAGTAAGAATTTTTCCCTGACCTCTCATAATTCAATATTCTGTATCCAGAAAAAAATTGGCCGTTTTCATCTGTTCTGTTTAGAGTGAGCAATACTTGGTTAAATTCATGAATAATAATGAATATGTATGTCCTGGTAGGTGCTTCACCAAATTTTGGCTTATAATTTTGTACAGAATCAGAGACTTGACAGAAGGGTCTGTGCATATTTATCTTATTTTGCTAGTGATGTGGGATCGCTGCTTATCCCTCTGCCTTTACTCCGTATTCTTGCGTGATAAACATAAGCATTCTGCCACAATGGAACAGGCTTGTGTTTCAGAACACTCCCTTTAGGCGCATACATGAGTTAACTTCAGTAAGTGAGCACGGCAGAGTTTACAGAACTGGTGTTTCATTGAGAACTTAGTTGAATCAGCTTTTTAGATGCCTTTCAGATTTTTATAAGAAGCAAAGAAAAAGCATTCTTCCAGCATCAGTTTACCACAGATAACTGTCTCATTGAATTTGCATTCTCCACAATTCTCAGGAGGTGAACTCTATGGAAGACTTTTTATCAAGTAATGGTGACAATAGACAAGACAGACATAAAGGAGGAAGGGCAGGCTTGAGATGAAGACCCAGAGGTAGGCTGCAAACTCCCAAGTTCAAGTTAGAAAATTGTTTCTGCTTAAGTACCAGCTCCTCTTCAGGCACCAAAAAGGGGGGGGGAGAAAAAATTCCAGACAGGCTAAGAAATCAGCCGACAAACCTCATTATTGATGGCGTCAGGTGGTAGATCAATGCCGGAGGAAAAATCAATGGTAAAAATATTTTTAGTGGTGCATACAGATGAATCGCCTCAGCAGTAATTCTTCATAGAAACCACAAAGGTCTGCAGCCACCCTGAGAGCCACTGTTTTCCAGGAGGTAAGAATTTACCTGGTGTTTTCCAGATACTAAATATCCCTGAGCATTTCTCTGTTCTGTAGAATCTAACTATTTGCTGTAAAAAGCCCAGGTAAGGCAAGGGTGTGGGGAAGACATTAGAAGGAGAGAAAGGAAAACAAAGCAAGGAAGAGAGGAAAAAGGGCAGACTTGAATATTTCACTGACAGTGAAATGCAATTTTTCATATAAAATATTTAAAGAATATCTGTTATCTATATGTACCCATTTAATACATTTAAAGACTGAAAGGAAGCATACATAAAATGAAATAATGGCAATTTCTGCTTAAAACTGAGTACGTGAAAATGAATGAAACTGTATCAAAAACTGAAGTTCTAGAACAAATACCAAATATAGAGAGGTTTGTTTAGAATACAATAAGGATAGTGGCATGGTTTCACAGAACCAGTCTTGTTTACAGCCTCCTACCCAATCTTTCTTTCTATAGAATCAGTCAATTAGATCAAAATACTTTCCTGTTCCAACTGAATATTCAGAACAAGTGTCCAGAAAAAAAAAATCAAAAAGCTTCTTCCTGGGCGAAGTTCAGAATTCAGGCGAAGAGCACTGCCAGTCTTGGGTTTACTTGATTTGAAGAGAAAGTGGTAACTTGAGTTAGGATGAGAGCAACAGATCTGAGGTCTGCCTTTCGTGACAGGCAAAGCTGTTCAGAAGCAAACAGATGCAGACCTATGACCTGCAACTGTTGCCTTCTCATCAAGAGAAAAACTGTACTTTCCATGTTGACCTAGGTGATGAAGTGGATAACAAACTTGTGCTCCCAGACATCATCAGGCTTGACAGACCAGAAGGAAATTTTTCCAGGAGTACCTCCATTCACAAACTTCCTAACTGCTCCTTTCTTCTTTGCATTGGAAACTGTTTTCATGTATTGAATTGCAACAAAACAGCAAAAGTTGATCTTCAGGTTGTAAAGGGGAGCCAGGTTCTTCCACAGATACACTTAGGTGAATTGGACTAGAGATGGTTAGGGATAAAAATGTATCAAAGGGAGCCTGAGCTGGGATAATGAAGTGTAGGGAACAAAGGAGTAAGGATAGCCTCCTCCAGCACTGACTCTCAAGTGACTCCATGCAGACACTCCAGGTACTAGTTAGAGTCTTTCCAGATCATTTCTCCTTCTCTCTTCTTCTGGGTCCATTATCCAGACTCAAGCCATTTCTCAGAAACATTATAACTAACCTCTCCAAAGTGTTTTTACCTTACACAATGTGATAGTCTCCCAGTGTTCCCAGTGGACATTTAAAGCAAGAATTCAGATCATGCCATTCTCTGTTTTAATGAAAATCCAATTCTATAAATGTCTCTTAAGGTCTCCCTTTCCTCCATAACAGTCCTACATCATCCATTATACTTCTTGATCCTCTGCTTGCTTGATTTCTGGCTTCTTATTGCACTTTGACCCCACTGGGCACTGTATTCACTCACTGTCCTCACCAGACATTCATAAGACAGTCTTGATCCTTCAGGTTGGTTCACATATTGTTTTCAACCAACGGTCTCTTCAGTCATCATAGCCTAAAAAAAAATCTCATCACTATTTTTAGCATTTCTTATATTTATTTATTGATTCTGATTTCTATATTAACTTTTGTTATCATCTACATTTATGTGGGATACTGGGAGTTATTGGCATTGGTTCATTTTTTCTTTCATATTGTCTGCCACCTAATACTAGGATGGAAAGTCTATGAGGCTTAGGTATTGTGCATTGTTTAATGCTGTGTTTCCAGTGCCTTCAAGAATCCACAGGGCACTGTAATTTAACACTGCATTGTTTTTTATACACACAGTAACCTTTTTCTCCTTTATTCCTTTGCTCTTCCCTTTGTTCATTTATTTCTTCCTTCCTCTCTGTCCTAGTATTGGAATGATCTTATTATCCCGAATCTCACATGTTAGGCAAGTTTCACCAAGCATAGTCTTCATTTGCAAAACATTAAAAATTCTTCATGACGTGTCTTCAACTGATACTTTCACATTTATTGTTTTCCTTTCTTCTCTGACCTTCTTCAATATAGGTAATCTGTCTATCCATTATTCACTTAAAACCAAATATATTCATGTCTCAATTTCTTATTTATCCTACTCCTGTCTTAAATGTCACTTTATATTTTATCATCATCCTCTCCATACAAATCTATAAATCTTCCTATTCTCTAAAGTTCAGTGTTTTCTCTCTATGAAATTATATCTGATTCTATAGGCACAATAAATTAATACCCCCTCAGTTTCCCTGAGGAGATTACATATCTCTTTAAAAATAATCAATTTATATCAAAATTGTTTATATACCTTGCACAGGATATAGTCTTTAATGAATAATAAATATTTGTTAAATAATTAAATAGCTTTCTAAGTTAAAGAACAATATATAATAATTTATCAGTTATTTATTACTAGCTAAACTATGATAACAGTATTGTTTTTGTTAATGATAATTAACAGAGTATTCTGCACACATCATACACTGTTCCAAACACTTTAAAAATATAAGTTTATATAGATACTATAAGGATTCTTTTATAAGTAGAAATCATCTCATCTGATAATAGACACAAGGAATCACACATGCAAAAGTGTATGCTTTTAGGAAAGGTGCTATTGACCACAGTGTTACAGAATCTTCCAGGGGAATGATGTATTAAAAAGCACATGCAAAGTAGGAAGCTCTCCAAATATATAACATCCTTTTCTTCCTAAATATTATAACTGAATTTACCTTTATTTTGTATATTAACCCCATTAGACTAAAGGATATTAGGCTAAAATATAGTCCATTAGAACATTAGAATGGCCTCATATGACTATAACTTTGGAAATACTGACAGACTTCACTAGTGAAAAACAGTGAATAATCAGAGAAGAAAAGACTTCCTGTATGGTTGGGAATTGCTGACATAGGGGGAGGTTTTATACATCCTCACAAAAAGGAAAATTGTAGTAGAATGCCCATGGACCTCATACTCTTCTTTACTAGCTCCACCACTCTACTGAAAGCAAATAATCTTCTAAGGATGAAGGCTTTAAAAACAGATTTTTACAGAAGCAGGAGAATCTAGATGGTATTGTTTAAGGACTAATCCCATAAGAAAGTTTTAAAATGGGAGACTCTTTACCTTTAGAAAAAGAAATAAAGACTGCTAGGATAAGAGAGTCCCCTCATTGATTGTTCAAGTCCGAGCAGTCAGCCTTGAAACCATATACCCAACACCAACAAAAGTGGACTCAGCAGGTTGTATTTATATATATTTGTGCATATACATATTGTATACATAAATAAAATACAAACATGAATATGTATGTAACAATATTAATCAAGTAAAAAGAGGTTACCAGTTTGAGAATTTGGGGGATATGGAAGAGGTTTGAGAGAAAGTTATCTGTGAGGAACTGGAGGAAGGAAAAGGATCCCTAGAAGCAATACAAATATATTTCAATTAAAAATACATAGCAAGGCTGGGCTGTGATGGTGCATTTCAGGAGGCAGAGGCAGGCAGATGTTTGTGAGTTCAAGGTCAGCCTAATCTACAAGAGCTAGTTCCAGGCCAGTCTCAAAAGCTACAGAGAAACCCTATCTCGAAAAACAAAAACAAACAAAAAAAAACCAATAAAACAAATTGTTGAATCAATATGAAAAATTAAGAAATACATATTATAAATAAAAGTAAAATAGAAAGTTGTAAAGTGAAAAGAAAATATCAGTTTTTTTAGAAGTTAAAATATAATTTGAGATTTTATGCAGTCTTGATAGGCAGAAAAACTCTTTCTTAAAAACTAACAGAATTTTGGCTTCTGGTTTGTACACTTGAATGCATTGGCACATGAGACCACTTCCTAAATATAACCCCAGTAGCACAGACACTAAGAGGAGCAATTAATTAATGGAACCTCCTGAAACCGAGAGGCTTCTGTAAAACAAAAGACATGATCAACAAGATAAAATGGCAGCCTGCCCAAGATGGACATGGGTTAGAATCTTCCTGGTAAGTGCTTAAATGAATACAATTTGTGTGTTGTTATTTTGGGGTATAAGCTAGCCATGCGGGAGCTGGGCTGGATGAAAATCAGGCCTGCTCGCCTCATCACTACACTGCAGAATGGGAAAAGATCTTCACCAACCCCACATTGGAGAATGGTTGATCTCCAAAAAATACAAAGAACTCAAGAAACTGGTTATCAGAAGAATAAAAAATAAAATAAAAAAGTAGTACAGACTTAAACAAAGAACTCCTAACAGATGATCTAAAATGGCTGAAAGACACTTAAGAAAATGCTCAACATCCTTAGTCATTAGAGAAATACCAATCAAAACAACTCTGAGATTCCATCTTACATGTGTCAGAATGGCCAAGATCAANAATGGCTGAAAGACACTTAAGAAAATGCTCAACATCCTTAGTCATTAGAGAAATACCAATCAAAACAACTCTGAGATTCCATCTTACATGTGTCAGAATGGCCAAGATCAAAAACATTGATGACAGCTTATGGTGGAAAGGATGTGGGGTAAAGGAAATACTCCTCCATTGCAGGTGGGAGTGCAAGCTGGTATAGCCACTTTGGAAATCAGTATGGTGATTTCTCAGAAAATTAGGAAACAACCTTCCTCAAGACCTAGCAATACCACTTTTGGGTATATACCCATAGGAGCCTCAATTGTACCACAAGAACATGTGCTGCTCAACTATGTTCATAGCAGCATTATTTGTTGTAGCCAAATATAGAAACTACCTAAACGCCCCTTGACCAAAGAATGGATACAGAAGATGTGGTACATTTACAAAATGGAGTACTACACAATAGAAAGAAATAATGACATATTGAAATATGTAAGCAAAAGGATGGATCTAGAAAACATCATTTTGAATGAAGTAACCTAGACCCAGAAAGATAAAAATAATATGTACTCACTCATAAGTGGCTTTTAGACATTAAACAAAACAAAACAAAAAATGAGCCTACAATTCACAACCCCAGAGAACCTAGACAACAGAGAGGACATTAAGAGAGATATATATGGATCTATTCTACATGGGAAGAAGATAAAGACAAGATTTTCTGAATAAATTGGGAGCATTGGATAATGGGAAAGGGTAGAAGGGAAGCAGAGAAAAATATATAGCTCAATAAAAAATATTTTTAAAAAGCCCCGATATAGGCCGGGTGGTGGTGGCAATCACCTTTAATCCCAGCACTCAGGAGGAAGATTAGGTAGATCTCTGTGAGTTCTTGGACAGCCTGATGTACAGATCAAGTTCCAGGGTAGACTCCAAAGCTATACAGAGAAATGCCCTCTTGAAAAAAATAAACAAATTCTGTTTCCTCTATCTCTTTTGGCTCCTAGACACTTTCCACCTCTGCTTTTGCTGAGTTCCCTGAGCCTTAAGGGTAGGGATTTTGTGGAGAAATCCTATTTAGGATGGAGTATTCCAAGATGTCTTACTCTCTGTGTAATGTCTGTCTGTAGATCTCTGAATGTGTTTCTGTCGCTGTAGCAGGATGCATCACTGACAGTGACAAAGCAAGACATTGATCTAGAAGGTAGCAGAATGCCAATAGGATTAATTTTATTGCTAAGTTTCTTAGTAGAACAGTAAAATTCAGTTTTTTTCTCTAGGTCCCTGGCCTATCTAGCCTCAGTTTATTGGTCATGCAGGCAATATCCTATATGGGTTTCATACTTGTGGAGTGAGCCTTAAATCAGATCAGATAATGTTTGCTTACTCCTAAAAGCTTTGTGCCTATATTGTACTAGCATATCTTGCAAGAAGAACACCACAGATCCAAAGGTTTGTAGCTGGGGTGGTATTTATGTTTCCCCTTTGGTAGTGTGCAGAACATCTTCAGGTTCAAGAATGCCAGTCAGTAGGGTTGAAGACTCTATGTAGGGACCAGCTCGACTTCTCTGTGTTCAATATATTGTTTAGGTGTTGTCTTCACAACTAAGGCTTTGCCTTCAGTTTGTGGAAGGCAACCTATAGCCTTGGCAACAGACTGGGTTGTAGTTGGAGCTTATGGTTTTCTCTTTCTGTGAAGAGACATCATGACCATAGCAACTCTTTAAAGGGATATATTTCAATGGGGTAGTTAGCTTACAGTTCAGAATTTTAGACCATTATCATCATGGCAGGAAGCACAGAAGCATGCAGGCAGAAATGGTGCTGGAGAAGGAGCTGGGATTTCTTAGACCTTATTCCAAAGGAAGCAGGAAGTGAACTGAGACACTGTGCATGGCTTGAACATCTATGAGACCTCAAAACCCACCTCCATAATGGCATACTACCTTCAAAAAGGACATAGCTACTCCAACAAAGCCACACCTCCTAATAATGTCACTCTTTATGAGCTTATATGGGCCATTAAAACTACTACAGGTTGTATTATGACTCCCATGGGACTCCTTAGGAACACAGTTCAATTAGATGTAACTCATTTCCTGTATGGGAAGCTTTATTTGGTGACCAGTGATATACAATTGGTGCTCTGTCTCCCCCTGTTATTTGTCAATTTTAGTTAGATAGCCTTCCTATATCTACATATTTTAGGATGCTTCTACTGTATTAGATTTCCATAAACCCATCAAATAGCCCTTATTAATAGTTGTCTCTTTCGATATTTTCTCTCTCACCTCCCTTTTCTCTCCTTCTACTCGCTTGATTCTTCTATTCCAGCTTTCTCTACC
>LOEQ01001613.1:44755-58064 GCA_001685075.1 Bramus lutescens
TATATATATATATATATATATATATCTTTTCTAGAGAGATCTATCATCCCCACTAGTTCTTTCCTCAATATATAACTTCTTTATATCAAAGGATTGTAGTTTGCTTTTCATAAAGAGTTAATGTCTGCATATAAGTGAAAATAAATCATATTTGCTTTTCTGTGTCTAGGATCCCTCACTGCAGATGATTTTACTTTTTATTTCCATTGCTTATCTGGAAATTTCATGATTTCATTTTTTTAACAGCTGAGTAATATTTCATTGTGTCGTACATTCTTCTGTTGTGGAACACCTAAGTTGTTTTCGATTTCTGACTGCTATGTATAGAGCAGCAATGCACATAGCTCAGTAATTGTCTCTATGGTAGGAAGAAGTGTCCTTTGGCTATATGTCTAAGAGTGGTACAGTTGTATCTTGAGATGGTTCTGTTCCCAGATTCCTTACAAGCTTCCATACTGAGTTCCATAGTTGTTGTACAAATTTGTCCTTCCACAAGCAATGGAAGAGTATTCCCCTTATTCCATACTGTTGCCAGTGTGCACTGTCATTTTTTATTGAAGACATTCAATTAAATGGCTTTAATTGGAGCCATTCTAAAGGGTGTATGATTTTCACCCTTTAGAAAATAGTTTTGAGCTGCATTTCCCTGATGGCTAAAGATGTTGAACACTTCTTTAAGAGCTTCCCAGACATTTGAGTTTTCTTTATTTAAAATTCTCAGTTTAGATCTATACCACATTTTAAAATTGCTTTTATAAATTATAAAACAATTTTATAGTGGTTGTTTCCTAATGTGCAAATTTATGTATTCTTTATATAGTTGGATATTAACCTCTTTAAAATGTATAGCTGGTAGAACATCTTTTCTCATATTTTGGGCTCTTTTTGTCTCAGTGATGATGTCCTTTGCTGTACAGAAGCTTTTCAGTTTTGTGAACTAACATTAACTGTTAATCTCAGGGCTTCTGCTATCAGTGTTCTGTTCAGGAAATCTTATCCTATGCCAATGATTTCAAAAATATCCATCATTATTCCTTTAATCAGTGAACTTCAATGTAAACTGTAGACTTTGGATGTTAATTTCATGTCACTATAGAGTCCTTGATTGCATGAACGGTACCATATTATTGCAAGATATTGATTGTTTTGAAATCTGTACATATGAGACTATATATAAGGTTTCTGGAAAATCTAAACATTTACTAAAGGATTGGTTTGTGGACTTGTACTATCAAAAAGTAACAATATATAATTTTTTAAACTTTTAGCTGTTTAGTATCAATTTTGCACACAGATATTTAGTGTTTACCTTATAGCTAACCATAAGTTTTTTAAAAGCTCAAGAGAAATTCCTAAATATTTTAGTAGCTATCTTGTGGTATATACTATTTTAAACTGTAAACATTTTATCAAGAAAGTTCTATTACAATGGTCTCAGTTCATCTTGTCTCCTGAGAATCAGATTCTTCTGTACCTGTCTGCTTATGTAATTCTTCCAGAAAATATTCAATGAATCATATTTTATAGCTGAGAATAAAAGCTTTTCTTCAACCTTAGATAGATTGGTTTCAAAATATATTTATAGGAAGAGGAGAAATAATATCTACCTTTCAAATTCTTCACTGTTTAAAAGAATATGAGAACCCATTGAGCAGTACTCTCCGGGGAATATAGGTTTTTGATTATGCCATACCATGTGGCTTTTCCTTGACTTAGGTGAAAGGTGGAACTAAGCAAGTTGATGAGCTCAAGGGAAATTTTATAGATATAACTTAAAAGGTAAAACTGTAAACATGGTCATTCTTTGAAGAAAAACTAGTTTTTTTTCTAAGTATTCCTATCAAAGTTCACCATAAAGCTTCTATAAAATGAATTTGTAGGATCAAGAAGAATGTAAAACTACAGAAGATTTAGGAACATGGATATTTAGTATTATTTTCTGGTAGATTCTTGATGGTCTTTACCAATCAGATTCACAAAGTCCTCCAGAAAAAATATTTCCAACATGAAAGAATGCCAAGGAATCTGTAGTTGAGTGATACTTAGGTCAGACTTCAGTGCCAACTGCAATGGGTATCAATGCCCCTTGGTGGTAAAATTTAGACACTATGCCTGAAGAAATGTTATTGTTACTCTGATTTAAAATGCATATCGTGCCAAGCGTATTTTAGTAACTTAGTTTTGCAAGTGTCAAAACCGCCTGTTTCCTCCCTGCCAGTCACTAGGAGCACTCATGTTGTTTTTGTCTTTGCATTTTCAGTTTGCTAAAATCATTAACCTGTGAAAAGAGTCCAGAGAGGCATAAAATTAGAGCATAATTTCTCCCATGTTGTTTCTTTCAGGAATGTAGAAATGAAATAGAAAAATATTTTCTCCATATAATAAAAATTAGCCCTGGCCGGGCAGTGGTGGCGCACACCTTTAATCCCAGCACTTGGGAGGCAGAGGCAGGTGGATCTCTGTGAGTGCGAGGCCAGCCTGGTTTACAAGAGCTAGTTTCAGGACAGGCTCCAAAGCTACAGAGAAACCCTGTCTTGAAAAATCAAAAAACAAACAAACAAACAAATAAATAAATAGAAATAAAAATTAGCCGTGAAAATAAAAGCAAGAAGAGCTTCTTTTCTATAAATTACTCATCTAACACACATACATGCACTTATATATATACATATGTACCCTATACAGCCAACAACAACAAAAATTCATTATTTCACATCTACCCCTTTATGAACACCCTTAAGGTTCCAATTGGGCATATTCTGAAGACTATTTCAAATTATTCAGTGTAGAAGAGCACATTCTTTCCTTTCACCCTAAAGACACACAGCCCACTCTAGTTTACATGATTACAATTGATCAGAAAAAAAAAATTGCTAGCACTCAGCATGGCCATTGGTTTATATTCTAGCCAGTCTATTTTTCAACAATATTTTACATAATATTCTCCTTTCCTCAATACTGACTGCTTTTTTGGTCTTGTATTTTGTGACTATTATCTCATTTACTGAAAAAAAAGCCACTATAGTGGAAAATTTTAACCTCTGGTAACAACAAATTTATTAAAATTTCTAGTTTTAATTAAGGTATAAAAAAGCCTTTATTGCTTATGTTTTATGGATAGTATTTGATCCTTACTACTGAATTTCACAAGTACTAGAAAAGACAATTAAAGAGGCTTGGGAATATGTAGAGAACAAAGATTTCTTAATTAAAAAAAGTAAAATATGTTTATAGGTGAATATTTTAGGAAAAAATAAAATACTTAGATAACTTCACTAAGAAAGCACATTTTTGTGGTAGAATTCACTGATTATCATAAAATCATTGACTATCCAACCAGTTTCCTAAGATTGTCAGTGGAGGAAAAAAATATCCTTTGTAAGCTTCTATGATTGGGAAAGCTCATTTCAAAACAACACAAAGAATGTTTATTTGGTGGGACTTATTAAAAAATTATTAAATATTCATTAATTCCTCTATTTCCTTTCTCCATCCCTCTTTTATTATGTACGCAACAGTGACAGATACAGTCCCATGGTCTAACACCTATATTATGAAATGCAAGCATTTACCTACAGAGAACAATATTGAAAAGATTGAACCAGGAATGAAAAATCTGAAATTTTTCATTCTTTATGAATAAAGGTACTAGAACAGAAATTAATCTTACATTTTGTAACAGGTCACTTTACCATTGTTAACACAGAGAATATTTATCACTGAAAACATTAAGCTGCAGATTTTATTTTTAATTTCTTTCTTAGGAGCTTTATAGCAGACACTGAGATCATAGAGGTGTGACCAAGGAATTACATATTTAATTTCCTTATAACAAGGTGACCATTTTGTAAGACCTCCAATTCTCAGAAACAGTGACTCATCCCCAGACCAAACTCATTAAAGGTTATTTAAGTAATGCCAGGAAGGGATATGACTCTATGCCAAGGCTTCTTTTCCTAGCTCATCCAAGGAAGCAATGCCATGATTCTAAACAAGTTCGCATAATTTTATTAACAAGGGTTGGTGCTTAACTACCCATAGGGCTAACCTTCCAAATCAAGTATCCAAAAACAACCTAGCAACACCTGAAATATAAAAAGGTTATGACTTAAAACAGTCTCAGCTCTCATCGGGTGTTCATTCAGTCTTACAGGTGAGCAGAGGTAAAAATGATTACTGTATTATACAATTGCATTGTTCTAATGATTATTTAACCATTTCCTGAAGTGAATGACAAAAGTAGAATATCTTTAATGGTATTCTAAGACTGATTATGTCAATGTTCCTTGTAAGAAATTCTCAAGGAATGAAATAAAAAGCAAGTATAAACAAAGGCATGATGGATAGCACCCAGGAGGTTACAAACATGTGGGAATTGTATGGATTCAGCAAAAGCTCCTGGTAACCCTTCTCTTTATCCTTTCCCTAGTCTATTTATCTAGTTGCCTTTATCTTGTTTCCTGCTCTTCTTAATGAAAGGATTAGATATTGAAAGTAAATATGGATTTGCAAGAAAATATAGTGCTATCCCCTTTGGATTC
This sequence comes from Bramus lutescens, assembly GCA_001685075.1. Taxonomy (NCBI): domain Eukaryota; kingdom Metazoa; phylum Chordata; class Mammalia; order Rodentia; family Cricetidae; genus Bramus; species Bramus lutescens. The sequence continues at coordinate 49,297 of LOEQ01001613.1, forward strand.
TTTTCTAAATGAAATCATTGGTCCAAATATCTCCTTTCTTTTAATCTTCTAGACACTGATGATTCTCTCCTTTCACTTTTTTCTCCTCTAAAAAAATAGTTAAATGCATTTATTCACCTGCTCAATACTTGCAATTTTCTATCATGTATCTGAAAAAAAAAGCAGTTTATTGAGTACATTGTTGATTCCAGTTTAAATTCATGTGCATAAATTCTAAGAACTTATACTGAGCACTCACAAAGCTTTCATACTTCAGTTGACTTGTCTGTTCCTTCATTCACTTTCTTCATTGATTACATTTCTCATTGCTAAGGCAAAGGAAGAAGAATTTATTTAAGTTTAACGTTATAATCCACCAAACTAAGCAAAGTATGTTCCAGGAAGAAGATGTGGCTGGTCACAGCACCCCAGGGCAGGAAGTCAGAGAAGTGAACAGATTATTAGATCACTTCCCCTTTCTATTCATTCTAAGACCTCAAACCACCCTTTCTCATGAAATGGTGCCATCCACAATTATGATGGGTCTCCAACCTTAATTATCCTCATTTAGAAAGTCTGTCACAGACATACATGTTCAGAGGTTTGTTTCCATGGTAACTCTAAACCCCATCCAGTTGACTATTAAGAGAAACTATCACATTTTCCCAGGAGATTATTTGAGAACTCCAGTCTTCTCAAAGCTCTCGTCACTCCACTTTGCTCTTAGCTAATGACCATGCTGGTATTTCACACAAAAAAGAAGCAGACAGAAACAAAATTATTCCAATAATAACTGTATCTACCTGTCACAATTTTACCAGGTCACTTTACTTTTTTCCTATTATAGCAGATGAGTTACTTGAATTTCTAGAGATTATTAGTTTTCCTTTAGCACTAGTTCTTATAAATTAGTCTCTACTTGACTATATATATTTCAAATTATCTCTTTCCCATGGTATGGAACTAGATCTTGACATTCACTGGATACTGTCCACAGTGCAAAATTTGGTGGTCAGTTCTTAATCACTTCACTTTCCCAGGACATTTATTGTAGGGAATACTTCTGTGAAACCTAACGTACTATTTCACTTATATTTTCTGTACCAGTGAAGGTTCTTCCAGTCTGTTCACTGATCCCTCTAGCTTCTCTACATCTTGAGACTGGAGCATCTAAGTTCATCGTTCTTTGTTCTTGATTTCATTCATAACCCTGTCTACGGAGATTTTATATTTTATGCTGTCTCTTTCAGGTTTTCATCTGTCCATATCCTAAGTGCTATAAAACTTGAGATGACCATCCCATAATACAGAACTGCTCCTGTAGCTTCTCTTAGACAACATAGATTTATTATGTCTTTAACTGTGTCTAGACATCTCTCCTTACCTTAACTATGCCTTTCCATTTGCTTATGACACTTTGGTACCTCTCATTATTCTGGTAAAATCCTGGAATTCTTAACTACCTCCTTTTGTTTACATACCAAATAAAATTATAAGAAAATCCTGGGATTTTCTGTGGTAGATTAGTTTCATGAGTCATATCCCGACAATTTATCCCTTTATGTTTTTCTATTTTTTAAGAGGGCAGTGGTATGTTTATGATCTATTTTAAATATTTCTAATTGGAATATAATTAAATCACTTTTCACCTTCATTCCCTCCTAGGTATCGTCCCACCAACCCATTACATGAACTTTATTTCAATCTGTTAGCCCTTTATAAACTATTATTGGTAATAATATACCATATTATGCATTATATATATTGAATTTTCCTGTAATTTTCTCTTTTAACACTGCTTCTAAAATATAAATAAAACTGGCCAGCAAACTTTCTTTTAGAATTACTCTAATTAGTTTTGAATATGCACATTAAAGGTATTATTATCCCATTAACTTGAAACTTAGATTTTTTTTAAAGGTCAAATTCTGAACTTTTACTCACAGTATTCATAATATTTATACTGTGGATAAGTTTAAAATTATCTTTGCCTGGTGCCAAAATGACACTTTTATGTGAGGCTGCCTTCCCATTCCTGACCAAACTGCAGTTTGGTCAAACAATTAAATATTTCAAAAACACGGAAGCCATTATTAATCATTTGTGCTTGCAATTCCCTGAAAGTCTTTGTGTTTCTCAGTGCTTAGATTCCTCCACTGCTGCCTGCTGAGATGTCTTTCTATATTTTGACTTTGGCTTTCTGTTCTCTTTGACAATACTTTTGTTTCCTAACCTGGCTGCATTCGCTTAGCATTCCACTTCCTGGCTTACACAAAGACCAATAGATGGTGTCATATAATAACTTGTATATGATCCCTAAAGCCAAAAAAAAAATCTCAAATTTCCATCAACTGCCAAATATATTTTTAAAAATATTATTCTTCTTTATAGTTAAATATTACTTAACAATAAATAGGGATAAACTGTTGAACAAGTACAGGATGCTAAGGAAAGCATTCTGACACCACAGCCTCTGTACAGAGTTATAGCATTCATGATACAGTCAAGAACAGACAATGAAGCGGCTGAGAATTTGCAGTGGTGGTAGTTAGTTAGGGAGTTGGCAATCACCCATGGGAAAACAAAATTAGTATCTTTCTCAGAGGCAAAATTGTTATTATCTATACTCTGGTAAGGCTTAACCAGGCACATCTAAATATATACTTAAAAATAGTGAATATTTTTATATGTGCTGTAATAGGATAAGTATGAAACACAACTAGGAACAAGGGAAATTAAATAAGTAGACATAAATTGTTAACAACACTATAACAACTATTAGTCAGTAGAAAACAGAAAAATGCATGCAAAACTAAAGATATATTACTGCAAGGGAACCATGGCTTTGTCTGGCCTAGCTGCTTGGAGAGGCATTTATCAAAGGTTTTTCAGGTAAGAGTCCATGGTAACTGGGCCACAATCGACCTTATAGAGAAACCTTCAGACCACTTTGTGTTTCTTTTTATGTCCCCTTAGTACATAAGAAAGCATGGAAACTTGACAGGAAAATTGGTCTTAGACATTAATCTTGTGAACCCTGTATGACTTACACACTTCATTGTGTTCTGGCAACTACAACTGTATTCACCCAGATAATTGTCATTATGTTGTGTTTCTGATGAAGGTATAAAATGTCTAATTGTTCTCATTTAAATCATCACAGCTTCAGTTTTACTTTGGCCCCTCCAACTGGCAAGATTTAATTTCCGGCATCCATATCAGGTAACCTTGGCCTGGTCATATACACAGACACTTATCTATGTAAAGTATCTAAGTATGTAAAATATTTAAGTAAATTTGCAAATAAAAATGTCTATGCCAGATAAAATATAATTGATTAATATCTTAAGTATATGATAAACTTTCAAAAATCTTTAAGAAGATGAATAATATATGGAAATAAAAATGATTGGTTAGAATAGACATTGCAGAAAAAACTAAAATATCTAAAACACTTCCCCCACATCATAAAGTTAATTATGAAAATAAAAAAATGTTTGGTATAATTTTCAACCATTATGCTTGCTAAATGGATGCTATTGAGTATTTTTTTTTCTTTAAAAAATAAAGTTCTTGCCCCATCGCTCCATCCTTTCCCCTCCTTCTGTGATAACCAGACTTTCACACGTGTTGGAAAAACATAATTATATGTAGCATAAACATTCATCTGTTGAGTTAGAACCTGCATGTTCACATTCTCCAAATGATTTGTATATGCAGTGAATGGTAACTGTTGCCATAGAGAACACCAGATCTCACTGGTCAAGCAGATAAAAGGTTAGGATGCAAGACGGCGATACAAGTTAAGCTCTGGACTACATATTACATGACATTGACAAATAACATGGCAGAAAGAGTTGTGACAATTCTTCAAGGACGTATAATTCATTTCTTCTTTAAGATGAAACCTGTGATGATGTGCAACACTACTGTTTTTGCTCAGGCCCTCAGGCTATGCTCACTATCCTTTGACATTTTCCATTGTCTCTCCTGAGCTGATTGTTTTAGTAGGGATTGTTGCCATCTTCACATTGGAAATGACACCGTCTTGACAGCAGAAGAAACAACTTGTATCCGTGCATACAGACACATTAAGAAGTGGATTGTATTAATTATATTCTAAGATGTTCTTGGCAACAGACTAAATGACAAAACATTTTCTTTTGTCAGAGTTCTATTAGGTGATATCAATATGAACCATGGAGAAATATGACACTTTTCTTATTTTAATTTGAGTCTTGAGGTCAGGATCATGTCTGTGACTCTATTTTGCCCATTATTTTCTATATCATTGTAATGATGTTAATGGAATTCTTTTAACTAAACTGTTTAATCAGGTCAACAATCTATTAATTGCATATTTAGAAGTAATCTCATGTCAGCATTACTTAATCCACCAGAGGTTCAATTCAATAATAAAATATGCATTTATGAAGAACATCATTATTGAAGAGAGTTCAAATAGCACAGTATTTTATTTATTGTATTCTATTGTATACTTATTCTAAGCAGAATTTGAAACAAAGGAAAAGCATTATGTATAGCATCATATATATATAAGCTCTCAGTACAGATTGAAAAATAGCTCCCTTTATTAATAATTAATAATTAGCATTAATTAGTGGGCACATGGAAGTCTATCAGAAAGGGACACTATTTGCATAGTCACCTGTGTCATAGTCTTTAAATAAGAAATTAATAAATGCTAGGGGGTTGGTGCACACCTTTAATCCCAGCACTCAAGAGACAGAGGCAGGTGAATCTTTATGAGTTTGAACCAAGCCTGGTCTACAAAGCTAGTTCTAGGAACAGCCAAAACTACACAAAGAAACCCTGTTTTGAAAAAAGAGAGAGAAATTAATAAATAAGGCATTGTTTGCTATTCTTAAATTTCTATAAGTAGGCTAGAATAAAATTGATTGACATAAGGTGGTCTGAGTGTTGTGTATCTCATTTTGCAGTAGTGGGCTAAACTAACATTAGGAGTAAAGGCTTTGTCTGTATTGTTAAATCTCTACAATGTATCGTTCCAGATGAAAAACCACAATCGGAGATTCATTTATATATTATTACTTACATTTTTGTTGCTTATCATTTTGAATTCATTTTTTCTTAAGATACATTGATAAAGTTAAAAAAGTTAACATTAAATAGTTGTACATTAAAGAGTCTTTTTCTTTCTTTCTTTGAGAAAGGCCCTACTATGAAGTTAGAGTGGGCTGGCATTTGCCATGTAGCCAAGGCCAGCTTTAATTTCATACTGATCATTCCAATTTCCCCTCCTGAATGCTAGTATTCGAGTAATACAATCATCATGCCAAATTATACTAACTTCTTGAAGTCTAAAGTAGGGCAGAAAGTAAAATAAAATCTTATTTCTTGACACAAAGAATGAATTTCAGGGCTAGAGAGATGACCAAGTAATTAAGGTCACTTGCTGTTCTTACAGAGGACTGGTATTTAATTCCTAGCACCTACATGGCTGCACAAACATCTTTCAACAAGTTTCAGGGAATCTGATGCTCTCTGTCAGCCTCCACAGGAACTGCACACACACAATGCATAGATGTATATGCAAGCAAAACTCACAAACACATATAAAAATTGCAATTATATTTGAAGTGTTTGTTAAACTCTTGCTTTTGATGAAATCAATAGTTTTCATGGAAAATCATTGTGTAGACCAACATAAAACTGAGGACTACGCAGTTTCTTTTAGTTAAATGTTATAGATTTTGAGGTGTAGGGTCTAATTTTAGATTATTTCATGTAACCATTTTCTTAATTGTAAAATTCTATCATTTCCTTGTAGTTCCAGTTAGGATATGACGGTGTAGGAGTTACTTTCATTGGTTAAATAAAGAGACTGCCTTGACCTTTTGATAGGGCAGAAAATTAGGTGGGCGGAGCAGACAGAATAGTATGCTGGGAAGAAGGCAGGCAGGGAGAGCCACCATGGAGACAGGCACCAGGTCATACATGCTGAATCTCTCCTGGTAAGCCACAGTCTCATGGTGACATACAGATCATTAGAAATGAGTTGAATCACGATGTGAGAGTTAGTCAATAAGAGGCTAGAAATAATGGGCCAGGCTGTGTTTAAATGAATACAGTTTCCGTGTAATTATTTCGGGTGTAAGCTATCCCGGTGGCCAGGCACTGGGAACACAGCCTGCTGTTCCTACTACAACAATATGATATTAGGAAAACTACGAGAAAACTGGGTACCATATGTGCAAAAATTCTCCACCAGATAAATAAATTCATCACAGCAGACTAAACAACCAACCATTATAATTTCCATATAGCATCCATGCACATGCTAACTATACAAGCGTGCACACACACACACACACACACACACAGAGAGAGAGAGAGAGAGATAGAGAGAGAGAGAGTCAGTTGGTATAGATTTTTCTTACAGTTTATCAGATTTCCTTCTCTGATTGAATAGTTTTAGCACAGTAGGTATGAGAGCTGGTATCAGACTTAGAATCCAAGTACCAAGTTCAGTGTGTTAACACAGAAACAACCAATGGTAAAGAAGCTATTTTGAAGGGATAAACTCTCTATGAGGCTTTTGTAGAAGTGATAAGTCTATCAACAATTAAAGAAAAATCCTATTATAAGTATGGATTCTAGCTGTGGATTAATAATGAGTAACCAGCGGCACAAAGGTAAGTGGGCACCAACCGAGATTGGCCAAAGATGAAACAGTACAGCTGGGAATCTGTTTGCTTATCACTTTTTTTTTCTCACGTATCTCATACTCTGAATAGTTTCATAACTTCCTTTCGTCTTCTGACTCTTAGGATTTCTCTGGTGGCCCACAATAGGCTTCCTTCACTGGTGGCACAAGCAAGTAGACACTTCTAACTTCCTGCTCAGCTTTGATACTAACAGCCTATCTATAAACACTGCATACATTCACCACACTCAAATAGTTTTGCTTCAGGAATATTAGTGACATAGAATGTACATTTTACATTTCCTTTGTGATATCATCTAAACATTAAAGAAGTAACTTCTCAGATTTCTTAAATGTTCTCACCAAACTTCAGACAGATGGTCAACATTCTTTAAAGATACTGGGAGATTTGCAACTGTAATAATTATATGATTATAATTATATTCATCTTGTATGAAAAATGCTACATGTCAAATTGAAATTATTATTGTTAAAATGTTTTATTTTATTATTAATTGTGTGTGTGTGTCTGTGTGTGTGGTGGGGAGGTATGTTCTGCGATTACAGTTGCCAATAGAGGTCAAAATAACTGGATCCCTCTAGAGCTGGATTACAAGAAATGGTTAGTTGTCTGATGTCAGCGCTAGCAACTGAGCTTGGGTCCTCTGGAAGTCAGTTCATACTCTTTAGCACTGAGCTGTCCCTTCATATGCAAAATTAAAGTAATTCTGGCAATAATCTTTAGCTGTAGTTTTGTACTTGTCTTCCTTGCATATCAGAGGAATGCATCTGTTAGAATCTCTTCATTTCTTGCCTGTCATCAGGCAATTGTAAGCCCAAATACATGTTGGGGAGTTTTGTACAATGATATGAGATTTTTGCAAGTTACATACACACTGTGATGAATGAACTTTATAGAAGTAATCTGAAATTTACTATTCTAATCAATAATAATGCTGTGGTTTTTAGGTTCTGTGCTAAGTTTGTCACAAGTATCATAAACCAGTGAACTCTCTTAAGACCATAAGATGTCACAAAAACTACCACCACTCAAGTATAAGTCTCAAGGAACACCTTGATTCTCAGTTGGTGACATGAAATGTTTTCTTCTCTCTCTCTCTCCTTTTTTCCTTCCTTCCTTCCTTCATTCCTTCCTTCCTTCCTTCCTTTCTTTTTTAATTTTACAGCACAGATGAAGACTCAGAAATCACTTTCTTTACTAAAAGGAATTTTATTTTTTGCAAGTAATAAACATTATTTTATTACATTAAAAAAAAACAAGAAAAATGCAACATCTTTAAAAAATCCCAAAATTTATTGGTAGTACAAATTCCTACGAAGCTTGCTGATCTACCATAAGAAATTAAAGAAACCATTAAATATTTAGCAACATTCAACATCAAAAGCTTAAAATCTAACTGTATATTGTAGCCCCTGAAAAAGCTATAAATTCCCTTTTTAAAAAAATAAGTATTTTCTCTACAAAAAAAATCTCATCAGCTATAAAAAAATCTGTACAGTTTTTATACTGAAACTAATGTTGAGCTGTACTTGATATTCACATTCTTAGCAAAATAGTCACCTGAGCAAATACACTCCACACATATTAGAACAGCCATTTATTCTTTCTCCTCCTATTCCTCCTCATCATCTTCATCTTCTTCCTCCTCTTCCCCTTCCTCAACTTCTGGTTCATTCTTCTTTGAGCCTATTGGCCTATCAGGACCCTTCTTTTCTGCTTCACTTTTACCCTTGGCACAGTTTGCAGCAAGATCCTTTTCATACTTCTCCTTTAGTTTAGCGGCTTTCTGCTCACACTCATAGGTCTGTTTATCTTTGGCAGACTGTGCAGACCACATCTCACCCAATTTTTTGCACCATCTCCAATACACAGGCCTGGTGTTTACATTTGATTTTGGGGTGATGCTCAGAGCAATACAGGAAGAAGGCAGACAAAATTTATTCTAAGAAAGCATAATCATTATCCTCTATGCTGTTCACTCTTCTGCTATTGTATGTAGACTGTGAAATCTCAGATAATAATCCCAATTCTCATTATCTGTCATTTGTTTATTATCTATCATCTATCTATCTATCTATC
>LOEQ01001613.1:71863-86588 GCA_001685075.1 Bramus lutescens
GAGAAGCCAAGGACAATGGATCTGGGTTTTGATTCTACTGCATGTACTGGATGTTTTGGAGCCTAGTGTGTTTGGATGCTCATCTTCCTAGACCTGGATGGAGTGGGGAGGACCTTGGACTTCCCACAGGGCAGGGAACCAAGACTGCTTTTTCGACTGGAAAGAGAGTGGGAGGGGAAATGGCGGATTGGGCGGGAATTGGGAGGAGGGCAGGAGCTGGAAATTTTTAATTATAATAATAATAAAAAAGCAAGTTTGTAATGTATGTGCTTGATTCTTTTTATTTCTATACCTGTTTCATTATATAATAAAGAGTACTTTCTGAGCCTAATTCAGAGGAAGTAACACTTCACATGAAGGCAGGAAAATAATATTAATCTAATAAAATGTATCTCAGTGCAAATCAAATAGTATACATTATATTATTGATCCCAGTGTCTAATTTTCATTAGAAAATTCACTCTCCATACATGTAATAAATATAATATGCAAATTGCCCCCACTGTGTGAGACCAAGTCATACCTATGTGCATGGTGCCATTTACACAAAACCTGGACAGTAGTAGCCTTGAAGCAATGGGCAGGGGTCTCAGTTACTCAGCGCTTACATTCCTCTTACCTAATTAACTCTTACATCGATGTGGAAAAATGATTGTCCTGCTTCAAATTACTTGGTTTGAAGTATCAAATCTCTCTTCTTTGTCTTTTTTTACATATTTGCAATTCCTTTGAACTAGCACGTGCTTTTTCTAGACATTTCCTTATTGTCCAACCTAGAGTGTACCAAAGAAATTGCGAAAAACAAATGATGAAATTAGCAAAGATTGCCATTCCTCAAGCAAAATAACCTATTGGAAGTTGACTACATTTAAAAGAAATGTCTTCTATTCTGGATGACTCTGAAAAGATACAAGCCTAAAAATGTTCCCCTAGAAATGTTCTAAATAAGCAGAAACTGTTAGATACTATTTTAGCAACATATATAACCATTTTTTCCAGCAATAGCCAAATGTTCCTTGTAATGCTTTGATCTATTGTATTATTCTATGGACTATTCATTGTAGTTAATTTGGTAATGATATTTTGTATTCAGTTTTATAAAGAGACTCCCCAGAAATCACATATACAGAGGAAATTTCACAGAAGCTAGATCTGTGCTTTTCTTCCATACTGGCTGCTTAGATTTTTGTTGACATTCCTTCCTGCTATGGTCTTCTTTGGCAATTGGATGAAAACTTTCTATGCTTTTAGGAATAATGAACAACATGATATTTTAAAGCTTTTGAAGCATTTCACATTTACTATGTGACAGACTCTTAAAATAAATGTAGATAAGGCATATATCAGTATTACCCATCTATTACAGCTATAAATGTAGCTAAGGAACATTATTCCTCCATTATAACTACAAAAACTGAGGTCACAGACATGAGTTGATGGAAACTTCCTTCCAGACACATTTGGTAAACTGTGATATTTGACATGATTTTCCATTCCTAAAATATTTACTCATTTTCTGAGAAAAATATTTCAGAATCATTTTTCAGAAACTGGATTCTGCATCACATATGCCAATATTTTAATTAATGTACACTATATTGAATGTATGCCAAAATATATTAGATGACTAAATAACAAGGAAATTGAAAAGTTCAAGCTAAACATATCAATTTGTGATAATTAAAACCAACTAATTATCAGGGTTTGGGGGTTCTTTCTTTCCATTTAAAAGATCTGTCTATTTATTTATTTTCTTAAATTTACGATAATAATAGATATGATTAGACAAGAACAAGATAATCATTGAAGTATATATTACTTTTAATTTTTCAATTTCAATCATTTGTAAGTATTTTTCTATGAGGTGATAGCTCTTATTTCAAACTAAGCTATGCAGCTGCAGACTCTCAGGGAGACATAGCAGTGATACCACACAAGGTGGTTAAACAGCTTATGAATTGAGCTCTATATAAGCAAATTTCTTTGCAAGTAATTTATACTGTATGGTAAACTTGTATCCAACTAGAACAGCAAATTAAAACATTAATCACATGTGTAAAATTTAGGGCCTCGTGCATACAGAAAAAATATTAGGGAAATACATTTTCTTGTATTGCTGAAATAAATATTCCACATATGCAAGGAAGTCTAATCCTTCTCATTATGGTGTGGATGAAGATGAACATTAAGCCCATATAACATTTCTTCCTGAATTAGTCGATACCTCATTTTAGTGGGTCACACATATTTCCCAATGTGAAATGCCCGTGTTCAGTCAGATTTGCAGTCCCCTTTTCCTGGTTGCAGGCTTTCCATCAGTGTTAGGTAGCCACGGTGATTATGCCATATCCCACACTGATGAGACGGCAAAACAGCTACAAGCTCTCTCCCCTGCATTAAACAGGTTGTAAGCCATAGAAAACTAACTTTCCCTGAAATTATTAAGCATTCCAGTGCCCTGCACCAGTGCAGGCAGCCTGCCAAAACACATTCAAGACACCAACCCCTATTCTCAAGCACATTTTAATCCAGCTGTTCCTCACAAAATATCCAGCATGCTTTGATTTACTGTTCTACTTAATTAGAATGTAAAGTGTGAAAGACCATTGCATCCAATATAAGCATCTTGAATGATATGTTAAACTTTATCAAATGCAGTGGGGTTTTGTTAAGTCTGTGTGCATTTTATTCGTATCACCAGGTATTAAATTTGTGTGCAATGCCGCTGTTTCTGGCATTAGAAAACTGAAACAATGCGGAAGTATTCAACTTTTATTTATATACAAATATGCAGTGTCCATTTCAAGTTCTAGAAAATCTGACTGAATGGGAGAAGGAAAGAAAATATGAAAAAGTTTGTAAACAATGGCTTTTAACAGCTTCATACAATTCTAAGGTAGGCAGGATGTTAGCATTCATGGAAAGAACACTGGTTCACTAACAGAGTGCTGGGTAGGGTTATCTCCTCAGTGGAATTCTTATGGTGGGGCTCAGTAGAAGCTTTAGAGTACAGTTTGGTGATAGGGGATATGTCAAAACACAAATTTTATTCGGCAAAAAAACCCTAAATCGTAAACACCTAAATTTCCTTGCAGATTGAAATATCAGGGAAAAATAGAATAAAATACTTGGGTAAAATTAATACTAAATACTTTAGGCTGGGTGATAATCTAACTTTATTTGTTCACAAAATTAAACATGTGCTTTGTTACCCAAGACCTTGTGGTTTTTTTTATAGTAACACTTCTTTAAGACCTCTAAAATTGCTCCTCCTTGTTACACAGGATGTGCATCAAGATACCACACTGGTGCTACATATAATACAATCATATTCTAATCAATTACATCTACAACTTTGTGCAATTCAAATAAAGAATTAGATTTGCATGAATTTCTAACTCCACTCTGGCTTTCTATCTCCCCCCAATGTAAACATACCAAAGTAAATGAGAAACAACAAATAAACCTTAAAAAGAGGTGTCTCAACAAAAGGAATTATCTTTAAGAGTCTAATATAATAGGTTTACATTATTATAAAGCCATTTATACTGTCAGAAGAAGCATACAGAATACAACTAATTTATATAATATAATACCCTTACTCATTACCCTTTCCTGACATATTTCATAACTAAAACAGAAATTTGTCTTTCAAAACAACAACAAAGTCCATGACCTGTTTTAAGTAGGGAGAGTACACATTCATTTCTTACTTTTTCACTTAATTAACAATTTTCTATTTATACGTTTGCAGATAATAACATGAACTGATTTTTGTAGTGAAAGGGGAGCATGGGCCTGCTTTTTGCCATCCGGCTCCGGCCGCCGGCTAGCTTTACCCAAAATAATTACACGGAAAACTGTATTAATTTAAACGTTGCCTGGCCCATTATATCTAGCCTCTTCTTGGCTAACTCTCACATCTTGATTAACCCATTTCTAATAATCTGTATACCACTACTAAGTGGTGGCTTACCAAGAAGATTCTAACCAATGTCCATCTTGGGCCGGAGTTTCATGCGGCTGCCTGACTCTGCTTTCTTTCTCCCAGCATTCTGTTCTGTCTACTCCACCCACCTAAGACAGTTTCTTTATTAACCAATGAAAGTAACACATAGACAGATGACCCTCCTACATATTTTATTATAAATGTTTATTTAATTCTTCGATATCTAATTTGGCTTCATTTAATGATTTTAATGAAAAGTCCATCTTTTATTATAAAGTATACATGAGGTATATTTTGTAATAGCAAAACAGTTCATCTTATAATAAAATATTCATATAAATCTCATGTTTTTAATTACTTAAGATGACACACTTTTTAGATTATGTTGCCATATGAAGTGAATATTTTGATAAATATGAATCTTTTATCTGTATTTTAGTTCTAAAATCTATTCATAAAACTTCTGTATTTATGGATCAATAAATGTGATCACACAGACTTCCTAAGGTACCTTGTGTAAGTTAAAATATTTGCTTATTGAGTAATAAACATTATGGGTGGGATTACATCATAAGTCAAGGCACCAGCCAAAGATGAGATGGAGGAGGAAACAAAGACAAAGAGGTATTTGGAGAATGCAGCAATCAGAAGCCACAGGTCTGTGCAAAGGATACAAGATAAGATCCAAGAATATTAGCACTGTGGAAATACTCAAAGAGAATGAAACCCAGATCATGAGGTCAAAACTTGTTGTTGGTGTTGCACACTACAGTCTTTCCTGGAAGGATACCCTAGACCAGCACTCCAATACATGCTTAAAAGCTGTGTGAGATTCCCTATGAAATAATATGTGTAATTTTGATAACTTCTGTGCACACAAGGAGATTCCGATTCAAGAAGTATGTACATTCGATCTAAAGAAACTGGGCCCAACACTCAACTCTAGTCTTTAACTGTGTGACAGCTCTGATACTTAAGGCAGAGGCTTTACCATCCTGACCCAATATGGAGCAATAATAATCAACCCTGACTTCCTTGCATAGCTCCAGGTCTGTTGACATTTGTCCCAAGAACTTATGATCATTGTGGCAATTCAACATTTGCCCTGACAATGTATCTTGGTTCTTCTTGTATCCATTTTATGCTCCCTCTGGGTCTGGTTGTACAGAACTGATAGAGCTACCATCCATGATTTTGGCCACTAAACCACCTTTGACAAAAGCTGAAATATGAAGTTGGAAGTTCAAGACCCTTTCTTTAGTAGTAAGGATGCTATACACTGATTCTAATCTGAGAATTATTTTACCACTTTCCTCTACAAATTTGTTTCCCCGATCAGAAAAATCAATGAATATTTTTCTTCTTGACCTCTAACCCAGGGCTTATTTTACTGAATGTATAATCAGGAATTTCTTTCTCTGGAGTTAAACTAAAGTTGTGCTTCTGGCATGCTTAAATCTTTGCATAGTATAAGAAAAGATTTTTTCCAAGAATACTTTGATTTCTGTCACATTTAGAGTACATAACATAAGATCAGACAGTTTCTTCTTTGTAGATGCATGAAAACGGTGGCACACACATATTTCTAAGATGCACATTTAACATATTCATCCTTGGTATTCACCAGAGAAAGAACAACATTGACCAAAAATACTATTAAAATATATTCCTCTTCACTAAAATTATTTTACATGCTTGCATTGCTGAGAGTAATTAGAATCACATTTTAAGTCTCTCGTATGCACTGTAGAACTAGAGCAAACAATTTGCTGCTTTGATGATTAATTCTTTGACTAACTTATCATTTTAGGCTAAAATATGCTTATTTGAATTCAAACAAGTTTAAATTCTAAAAGTATTTTTTTCAGTGACAAATTTTCATCATAGAATGGAATATTAGACATAAAGTTTAATCATTTTAATAAATACTCATGAGTCCAACAAATAAATCCTTATTAAAACAAAATTGTTGCATTTTTTCTGGTTTCCTATGAAAACTTTAAGAAAGGGTAGAATTTCTTCATATTTTTTCTTGATTTGAAACATTAGCCAAGTAATAGTGTGATGGAACCAAGTTATAAAGACACAAATATACATCTAGTATATTTAAATGGGTTGGATTCAGGGACTAAAATTAGTTTAATGATCATTGTTATATTTTGGATTTTATAGCTCTATGGCTAACTTAAGTCACTTGGAAGATGAATCTTTACTCAACATCTGCAGTAAACAATTAAACTAACATGTTTTGTCATACACAAAGAGCACTGCTAACTTACATTGCATAAAAAGTAGGCATGTTCCATACCCAAGCAATCCAAGCTACATACACACTTATTAAGCATGAACCCATTACACAGAACATACATTTAGAGCTTACAGCCAACAATAAAGAAAGGAAAGAGTGAATGAGAAAGATCAAAATAAAATTGTGAGTTTTGGTCAAGACACCAATAAATGTGCTGATAAACTGCCATTTTTCCTTTGTGGGTAGAACATTAATTTCCTTATATTTGGGTTTGTGGGTAGATCTCAATACCTGGAATAAATTTTATCATGAAAGTGAAAAGGAGTTTTCAAGAGTTTTCCTTATGCTTATAGGACGTGGTGCTGTGCTGTTAGGTATATCAGTAATTCAGTTGTAGTAAGCTAATGAAGAAATTAAATCATTTGCCTTTTCCTTGTCTCTTTCTTAAAGAGGTTGCATTTTGTGCTGACAGTGCATCGTTGATAAAACAGCCATTTCTGAAAAGCTGGCTCATTTAGCTGCTCTCAGAGCCCCTGCTGACATCACGGACATTTTCTCCAAATATGCAAATACTGTAAGTCACTTTCTAAGATGCATGCATATATTTCCAAAATTGTTATTATTTTATGATCAACTAGGCATAAATGCAGAGGCATCCTAGTTCGCTGGCTTTATAATGTCACACTCCTGAAATGACTTTTTAAAAAAACGAGGTTTCGTAGGAATCTGTCATAGCCCCATAGATCTTTAAAGGTGAGTTATTCTTTTTATATAGAGTGGGGGTTATTTTAAGGCCTTCGCATTATACAAACATAAAAAAGGAGGCAAAAGCCCATGAGCTCAGCAGACTTAAATACCTGGGAGACAATGGCACTCCGAGTTAAGCTCAACACACAACTTTTGAAATACAGTGCAGATGCAGTGAGCATGGAATACTATCTTATTTAAATGTCTGTATTAAGCACAACCACTCTCTGCTAAAAATGGGGGGAAAACAAACAAGTCATATTCATCAAAGTAATTGTGTAGGTACTTTCAGTACCAAAATGCCTAGAATGAAAGATTGAACTGCTAACGGCAGCAGTGACAGCCATGAATCATGGTAGGCTACTCCGGGGCCTTTACCACCATAAAACAAAAGATGTAGATGAAAAATGCTGCAATTAAGTGATTTGATTTCTGCCCCCTTTTTCCTGCTGCATTCGTGCATGGCTGCACAGCAAAGATTGATGGGAAAAATTACTCTACGTGATCTCTGACAGAGCCTTGGAACAATTCTATAAGGGAGAAACATACAAATCAAAGCAGCGTTCTTGTATTCAAACAAAATAATACATATGAAGCAAATACTTTAGCCTATATCCAAAAGCACTAAACATTTGCATGCACACATAAATTGTTAAGAAATGCTCTGCTATCAAAGCCAAACTCACGGATTTTCCAGCTAGTTGGGTTATACTGATATTTGTTTAAATAAATATTCTATCAGTACTGCCGAGTGGCATCCTCAATATGTCTGTGCTCAGAGTAAAAATTACAGATACAAATTTGTGGAGGTAAAACAGTCTTATCTTTTATATCAATAAATTATTAATGAAAATACACACAAAATAAAATAATAGAAAATTTCACTGACTACTCAACTCCTCTGTTATTATAGTCATTTAGACGGACATTTTTAATGGGCATTCACAACTCAGTTGGGTTCCGACATACAAAAGAATCAGACTTGAATGCCAGGGAGTATTTTATTGTGGTTGATAGATACATGCAAGAGATGCTAAATTTGCAACTTGGACTGAATAAAATAAACAACAGAGCTAATATGAAGAAAAGGTAATTACCATTATCGGAGGTCGTAGAGAAATTATGTGGGATTCAATTTTCAAGGAGAGGTTACCTGAATCGGTTGGCCATAGGAAATGCACAGTTTATTTAACTTGAATCTGTAGACTTACAGCCTCCACTCCCTCCAGGGGAAGAAATACGTATGTAACAGTTTTTGCTGTATTACTGAGGCTGCATTTCAAGGTTACTGGCAGAGTAAATTTTCACATTCTTTCCACAAATGCATGCACATCTCTCTCAAATATCAGGGTGTTGTAAATAGTTGCTTAAAGAGGATGTTGCAGGACAGTGAACAATCTCAATATTAACACTGATTCCTGGCTTTTGAGAAAGCTTTACAAATATTTTAAATTATCACTTTACTGCAGCTTATCAAATTCCCCATAAATTGTGTTCTCAATTACTAGGACTTTTTTTTCTTGTCTTGTCTTCTCTCTTTTTTGTCTGAGATAGCGCCGAAGGAGGCTTGTTGCACCCAGGCTAGGCAGGCCCCAGAGAACCATACTTCCTGGAGTTATCCTGAAGCCCTTCCTTCTGCTTCTGTTGCAGACTTGGGCATGGTTTTTTGTTTGTTCTTCTGCACATATGAAAGTGTGAAGGTATCAGATCCTCTGGAACTAGAGTTACAGAGAGGCCTGAGCTGCCCATGGGTGCTGGGAATTGAACCTAGATCCTCTGAAAGAACATTTAACGGATTCTCTTAACTACTGAGCCATCTCTCCCTCCCTAAATTACTATGGCTTTTATTCTCTGCGTAAAAATAGGAAACCTCAGGGCCATTTGTCAGACTTCATAAGAGGATTGTGTAATATTTATTTAGCATAAACTGTAGAAATAATGGTATCGCTTGATGGAATATTACAAATTTGGGGAGCAGGATATTTCAGCTCATTAGTAGTTAATATTGGGTTAAGCCACAGGAATCTTTGGGAATTTTTTTGCTTTATGAGTTTTTTATAGTGAAAAATGCTCAACTATCACAACCAGTGTGATTTAACGTAAACTGGTTTGGTATAAGAGGATCATTCAGCTTCAGGTTTCTTGAGCATATAATATTGAGATTACAATTAAAGAGATCACTGAGAGAGCTGCATTTTAGAGGACTCATACTACTCGATGGCTCAATATAGTATATGCCCACAGGACATCCCTCCACACACATGCCCACAGGACATCCCTCCACAGACATGTCCACAGGATATCCCCCCACAAACATGCCCACAGGAAATCCCCCCATAGACATGCCCAAAGGACACCCCCACAGACATGCTCACAGAACATCCCCCTCAGACATGCCCTATGCTAGCATAATATCATTGAGGTTCTTCTCAGGTGATTTTAGATTGTGTCCAGTTGACAAAGCAAACTATCACAACTTTCAAAAATGTAAACAAAGCCAAGTCAGAGTGCACAGAGATGATCAAACTCTTGGTCATTAGGGAAACAGATGCTTGTAGCACAGCCTGTGTCCCTTACCACAGTGACTAAACTCAGTATGAGTTATTACACAAATTATCAGGAGGGCTGTAGAAATTTTAGACTTTTATAACTACTATTAAGAATATGGATAACTCAGCCTCTTTGGCAGACATCAAACACAATTTCTTTACAGGTTAAATGTATGCCAATGGTTCAGAATAATTCAGAAATCACCTGTTTTGTAAAATGATCCGTTATTATTAATTACTTGCCACCTTTATTCTCATCTTCCTCTCCCTGTGGCTATGCAGATTTGAATACTATGTATATGTTGTTTATGTCTGTCTTCAGATCCATGTCACAGCTTCCTTCACCAAACAAGCTAATATCCAATGCTTACGTAATTAACCCTAGAGAAGTTCTTAAGGTTTTCCAGTCTCAAAGACTAGCATCACTGTCTTCCCAGGTCCTGGATCACCTGGCGTCTTTCTGTCCATCACTGCTTCCAACTGCTCCCTCCCCAAAACACCTATAAAGCCTGTCAAGAATGCCCATTACTTCTATCTCCAAAATGTGTCTAGAACCTGCCCAATTTTCATTACTATTTCAGCACAGATTTACTCCACTGTGTATGAAATTGCCACGGTGAATTCCTAAAAGCTCTTTTTATAATATTCCTTTGAAATTTCAACCTCTACTGTCCTACAGTAGTTACAAATATTTTGAAACCTAAATAGACTTTATCACGTTTTCTTCTTAAATTCTACAATGGCTTCTCTTCCATTCTGAATAAGATCCACCTCTTGCAGAGTGTGAGTCATGCAGCAACCAGACCTGCTGGGTTCACTGAGCATCACTGCTGCTGACCACCTACCCCTCTTCATCTTCTCTTAGCACCAAAGTCCATTTCATCTTAGGCTTTTGCCCTGGACCCGCTACCCACGTATCTCTGTCACACATGGTTTTATAAGTTCAATTAGTTTCTATTTCTCTACTCTTACATCAACATGGCATCTTATTAAGTGATTTAGTACCCAGGGTGCTTTTGTATCATCTGCCTAACATCCTGTAGTGTGTTGTCAATACAATAAAACTATTGAAAGCTTCAAAATAATATTTATCTTATATATAATCCCAAACAATTCTTGGCAAGAATAAGTGAATAAACTAATATTTATTGAATTTATCACATTTATGAATCATGTGGGATTCCTCTAGGAAAGCTGTGAATATGTTTCATTTCAATTGGTTAACAAAGAAGCTGCTTTGGCCTATGACAGGGAAGAATATAGCCAGGCAGGAAGAGATATATAGAGAAAGCAGGTGAGGTCAAAGAGATGCCATGCAGCTGCCAAAGGAGAAAGATGCCAGAAGAGAACCTTACCCGGTTATTCAGATTACAACTTAGTGATTCTAAAATCAATCATATAGCTACAATTAAAGCATCATCATCTTAAGAATCGTCCTTGTATTTTTTTCTGCTTCTTGGCCTCCCTGAGGTGTGTGAATCTCTTCATTATGCTTTCCTGGCTTGATGTATTGCCTCACCACAGACCAAAAGCAAAGGACCTAGAAAGCATAGGCTAACAACCTGAAAATAACAAAAAAACTTCATCATTTAAATTGATTGTCTCAGGTATTTGGTACAGTACCAAAAAATGACTGATATAGAGAAGACATAGTCATGACATCTTATCAACATGCCCACCTAAATAACACCTGAGCATGGGCAGCACCAACAGGCATGTTAACATGAAAGAAATCTCATGGTGCTTCAACCCAAGCCAGAGGACTATAGGATAATAAAGAATGCTGAGATCAGGAGAAATAGTCTTCTAGAGGGATGAGCCTTCAAATCAATTTTCCAGTACCAGTGGTCAGCTCTAAAATCAATACATAAATGTAAATTTTTATGGACTGAGTAGGTTAGATTTATATATTTAAAATACAAAAATATGTATATATGATAACAAAGAAATAGAAGCCATGAATTTGAAAGAGAACAAGGAGGTACATGAGAAGCATTTTAGGGAGGAAATGGATGTGAAAAT
This sequence comes from Bramus lutescens, assembly GCA_001685075.1. Classification (NCBI taxonomy): domain Eukaryota; kingdom Metazoa; phylum Chordata; class Mammalia; order Rodentia; family Cricetidae; genus Bramus; species Bramus lutescens. The sequence continues at coordinate 83,379 of LOEQ01001613.1, forward strand.
ATGTAATTATATTTTAATTGAAAAAATTAAAAGGTATAAAGAGATTGATACAAATAACATGTAACATTTTTCACTAAACTATAAAATACTGGGGCAGCAAGATGTTTCAATGAGTACTGACCACTACAAGTAGTGCAGCCTATATACTTGTACTGTGGCATGCACTCAAACAGATACACACACACACACACACACACACACACACACATCACCACCACCAAATAGACAAGTAAGTGGAGTAAAGTAAAAAAATAAAGCATAAAATCTTGGAAATTTCTATAATACATTAATAAATATTTCAATAGCTTGATGTTATTACTATTTGAAGTTCACATGTTAAAAATCTGATGTGATGTTGCTAGGAGACACAATCTCACAACAAATCCCATCATTTGCTGACTGTTACAGTCTTTTTGCCCCTCCTTCATCAATGCTCCATGAGCCTTAGGTGCAGAAGAGTTTTGCAAAAGCATGCATTCAAACTTGGCTTTACAATTCTGCATTTAGTTTGTTGTGGTTTTTTATAGTGGTCTCTGCCCAAGGTAAAGAGAAGCTCCTTGCTGAGGAGTAAAGAATACACTGATCTATTGGTATGAGGACAAATGCTTATAGATTGTTCTTAGGGATTATTCTGATTTAGTAAATTAGTGGTTAGAGTTCCTCCTCCAATGACTATGACTTCACTAGCACCAAATAGTTAGCTAGGTTTCCAGTACCATACTTGATTTTCCTCTTGTTGAATGTGTCTTAAGTACAATTAATAACTCATAAAATCTCACCAACATGATTGCCCAGACTTGAGCTGTACAAGAATGATACCATTGGGCATGCCAAAGTTGACATGGAAAAGCCCATGAGGGCTCAATTCTATACAGAGAACTACAGGCAACTTGAGAAATCTAGGCCCCAAAAGATCTGGTCCTAACCAAGGAAGAGCTCACCAATTGGTTGTCCAGAGCCAAATGACCATCCCTTAAAACAAACATGCTAGTAACATTATGAGACTAAACAGGCTATATTGGGAATATGTATACTTGTAATAAAAATTGGTGAAACGGTGACTAGAACTTGAAAGAGAGTAGGGCCAAGTATATGGGAGAATTTAGAGATCAGAAAGGAAAGGGGAAAATGTTATAACTATAATCTCAAGAAGTCTTATGTGATAAATAGTTTAAGGAAACTGATGTTTTATCATCTAAATTTCACATTAGCATTTGTTGTGCAATATCAATTTTCTAGTTATATACTCTAAATATACAATAAAGAGTTTGAGCTCATCATAGCTCAAGCTCTTATTGGTTGTGAGTTACATTTAAGTTAATACTGTGTAAGAAAATGTGCTAAAACTTGACCTTACCTAACTTAATATAAATTAACTGTATATTACACTAAGGAGAACATTTTACGATTTCCAAACCGTGAATAAATTTAAATAAAACCATAGAGCTGGAGGGCTTGATGCCACATGCTTGCATACCCAATCACTGAGAGGCTGAGGCATGCAGATTGTCTGAGGACAGAATTAACATGGTGCATTTGTAGAGCGGAACTGTATCCAAGACTAAAGATAAATAAAAGTTTATCACTTTCGGGGAGTGGGAAATAACTTAAAAACACTACACTGAATGAAGTAACCCAATCCCAGAAGGGCAAATACCCTATTTTCTCGTACAAATATTAGATTCAAATCTTTAGATGTTTGTGTTTAATTTGAAATGAGTGTCTGTAGTGGCCAGGAAGCAAGGAGTCCTAAGATGTTGTGGGGCATAGGGAATGAAGTGACAGAAAACACGTATGATATAAAATTGAAGGGTCAGTAGAAAAATGCAGGTAGAAAAATTTAAATTGGGATGAGTCCTGGGAAGAGAGAAAGTTGAGGTACAAATGACAGTCAACAAAATTCAGGATATATTTTAAAAAGTGATTTAGGAACCTTTAATTTAAAGGCAAATTATATAATATGTTTCTAAAAACAAATAATGGAGCTTGCATGGCTGGATAATGCTGGTTTCAGAGGTCCTAGTTTTTTAAACCAAAATCCCAGTTGTCCTGTGTGGGATAAGACCCTATGTGAATTAATAACTCTATTTCCAACAAATGGAAGTATATGGTGCTCTGTTATTGCTAAAGGCACAACACTTTTTGAATATATGACAAAGAGAAACCAACTAGAACTGAGCTAAAAGCCCCCTCCCTACTAGCTAGCATTCACAGTGCCAGCAGGTGCCTTGCGGGGTGTTTGGGGAGAAAAACAATCTTACCCAGATGCACACTCTGTATGCTGCAGCATTGATTTGCCAGACAATAATGCCCATTGGTGCAAGAGTTGGCATGATTATTGTAGGGGTAACCAACTGTTTCCTGATTTTATCTGAGGCTTAAATCAAGGGAGGAGATATATGCTTGGCTCTGTAAACCTGGCCAAAGCCCCACAGTTAAGGATATTATTAGGAAAATAATGTTACTTCAGTTTAATATTGTTTTTTACTAAGTAGACATGGAATTAAACCACTTTATAAATATCCTTATTAATTCCCATAGATTAGTGAAACTCGTGACTTTGCTCAGAGAAGAGTTTTCTTTTCTACAGTGGGTGACAAAGACTCATAACTGTTTAATGTATTGATTACTGAGATAAGATCTCTATATCATCCACTCAGAGGCCCAGAGAACATCATGGAACAGAGTATGGAAAAGCTGAAGGAGACAGAAGGTAGTGAAGAGTGCTCAACATTGCTGTCTTTTGAATATGACAAGGTTGCTAAAAACATGAACAGAGAGCAGTTTTAAGTGTAAGTGGAAGATCCGAGCAAGTGAAGACATGGAATAGGAGGTCTGGGAAAGGGGGACAACATCAGCAGCAGTATAATAAGAAGAATAGTAGATAATAGGGTGTGAATATGATCAAAATATATACAGGCACAAAACTATCAAAAATTTAAAACACCTAATGTTAGTGTTTCAAAATCCCAAAACAAAACCTTCCCCAAAATTTGCAACTTAAATTTACAGTTTTTTTCACATATAATTCTATGTATTAAATAAATTTATTTGGAAGTAATAAGTATCAATATGAGGGACTGGAGAAATGGCTCATCGTTTAAGAACTGGTGCAGGAGAATTGTCTGTATTCTGTCAATCATGTTTTAAATAAAGGCTGATTGGCCAGACAGGAAGTATAGGCAGGAAAACCAGACAGGAAGTAGAAAT
>LOEQ01001613.1:93812-112597 GCA_001685075.1 Bramus lutescens
GAGACAGAGAGAGAGACAGAGACAGAGACAGAGAGAGAGACAGAGAGAGAGACACAGAGAGAGATAGAGAGACACAGAGAGAGACAGAGAGAGAGAATGAGAGAGAAGAAAAGAGAGGAAGAGGGTGGGAAAGGGGAGGAAAGAAGGGGGAACACCCCAGGAAGATAAGAGTAAAACACACAGAGAGAGTGACACTGAGTAAGCGAACCTGGTTTACTGTCGGTTAAAATTCATCTAGCGTGTTCACAATTCTTAGAGATATTGTTTAGAGTTATTTCACCAGAACTAGGAATATCAAGCTCAGATTAATGTACAAATTTCATTTTAGAAAATAAATCACAGTCATTTCTGCCATTGTGCTCTCTTAGTCAGAAGTTCCACCATTCACATTCTTCCTATCTATGGCTATTATGATCAAAAAAAAAATCCCCTGAGTTCACCAACAATCAGCAATGTTGCTGGAAAATGTATTTAAAAATAAACTAGAAAGTAATAAAGCAAGATTTCATTTGACAATGATACAATCTGTTTAGATTGAAATATAGGATAATGCATTTCACAATTGTATTACCTAACCAGGATTTGTCATGACTTGATCCAGGTTTTTTAAATTCCTTTTCTAATTTCAAAGAAGCCATTTTAGAAATCTCAGCTTATCCTTACAGACTTTGCTTTCTTTCCTTGGTGGAACACAGCTGTCAAAGGCATAATTTTAATGGACCCATATCACAGTGTGACTGGCCAACCCATATCTCAGTGCAGTCCTCAGCAATAAATACTTAAATTGTGATACCCTATTTTGTGATATTTTTCTTTAACATTTTTATTCAGCTAGTAGCCTCATAATGTGACCTCCTTAGCTTGTGTGAGTCCTTTAGAAGAGGTTACTTCAAAAATGTAGAACTCAGTATGTAAATAGGTCATGAAGAGAAGTGTGAAAGACTATAAAACTCCAACTGGTTGTTCTACAGAGGTTCAACTTATCAGAAAAAAAAAAGAAAGAAAGTATCCTGCCTTTCTTCTAAACCACTTTGGAACACAAGTCAAAATGCCTCTACTTTAGAAGGCTTGTTATTGCTCTGAAAAATTAGAGGCACGATTTTAAGATAAAAAGAACATGGACTCTGGCCTTGGATTACAAGGTTTTATGATGCAAAATACCTGAGATTAGTCATAAAATAGTAAACACATTAGAACTTTGTAAAATTTCAAGCCAGAGAAAAGCTATGTGGATAGAACATATAAACAAAAGCTATAAATATTTTCTAATTAAAAAAAACAAATGATTTGTCTAAATCTATGAACTTTTGGCTGAGGATATTGTTAGTGGCAGAGTGGTTACTCTTTTGTATGAGGCCCTGGCTTTTATCTCTGCCATGACAAAGCAAATGCAACCTAGGCTATTTTAAAAAACAGTAAAAAAAAAAAAAAGAGTTCATTTTTATAATGGATGATTTATTTCTCTTGAATTATTTGTTTTGTTTGTTATTATGTCTCAGGCACATCCTAAAGACTTAATAAATGATGAATATGGTAACTACAAATTAATGATAGAGTACTGTTAAATATACCAGGAAGTAAAATAACATCTTACAGATAAAGGTAGCTTGTGTTGTGAGTATTGATCTTCTACTTAGAGATATGACCTCTGTTGTCAGTATATTTGAGCTAAATGGGGGTGATCATACTTTCCTCATGAAGTAAAAGATTTAGTACATTGCACACACACACACACACACACACACTATACATAATAAGAGCTTGCTAGACATGACAGTATCACAATTATTTTAAGTTTCTTTAAAGAATGCAACAAATAAATAATACATTTGAAATTATACAACATTAAATATAATTTACAATAATAATAAAGCAACCCTTATTTTGAATATTTAATACCTTCAAAGTTTCAATTTTACTATTTATTATAAGTATCCTGTAATTGTAGTTAATTAACAAATGATTATATAATTTCCTAAAACAAAGAGAAACAGGAATAAATATTTTATAAATATGTTTGAAATTAAATTATCATATAAAACAGTCACAGTGATATGACTATTCCTTATCATGATCTCTCTAAGAAAGAGCTAATGAAAGCAAGCTTATAATGTCTAATGGTCTTGTTTCGTAGGACTAAAAAGACACAGAAGCAATGTAGCCAACTGCTCTCAGAAAGTACATAAAGCATGGTTTTGCCACAAGATATGTACCAAACGACTTTATAGCTGAATAGAAACACTGAACAACAAGAAAATAAAATGGAAGTTGCGTGCTTTTTTTCAAATGTAATGATTTAACAGATACATAGTCAACATATCTAAGTATAGCCATAATCACTGCTAGACTGAGTCAATTCCTATTAAATTGGATTTCTAAGCATGTCTCTGAACAGTAGAATTTACTTCTTTTTTGTTTAATTTATTATGTTTCATGTATATGGGTGTTTTGTCTATATATATGTCTATGTACCATATGCATGTAGCACCTGCTGAGGTCAGAAGAGGGTGGTGATCCCCTCAGACTAGAGCTACAGGTGGTGGCCAGCCACCATGTTGGTGCTGGGAATTGAGCTCTCGTCCTCTGGAAGAGCAGCCACATATTACCATTAGCATGGGTCAATCAGTTTAGACACACTGGAACAAAATAAAATTCATCATGTCATTATCTCTGGGCTTGCACTAGTCTTCGCGTTATTTTAAAGATTTTCATGTTTGGTCTACAGTGTGTATATATATAAAAGCTTACTCCAATGTTCTTCAGTTTTTCCCACTACACAAAATACATCAAGAAGTTAAATCTTAGGCTTTCTACAAAGTGTCTTCATAATTAAGAAAAAAATATGTGTTTATTATAATTTCTTTGACAAGAGGACTGATATGTAGACTAAAAATAGCTGAATATATGAAAATATCATCTTTAATGGTCTTTGGAGTGAGTGCGGTCTAAAAGTCATTGACTTTGTCTAAAACCTTTCAAATGCTGGATACTTAAGTTTAAAAGCAATTAGAAGCTAATAGCTTCAAAGATCGAAAAAAAAAAAACCTTTTGCCCTTGAAATATGCAGCACAGAAAAGTAACAGAAATATAGATGTGCTCACCTAAATGAATGAAACATATTATCTGTGCAGTTGTAATATGCGATGTCAAATATTGATCACTATGAGCATAATGAATTGTATGATCTATAGGATCATAATCTTGTTATTAATCTGCCTTTCAGGTCATAATCACATACTTCAGAAAGGAAAGCAAATAGCAAAAGTCCTTCAATTGCATTCAAATTTCTGAAATTATACACAGATGAATGTTGTAATCATGTCATGTATCTGAATGTCTTGAAATGCCTAGTACCAGTATGACTATACCATTCTCTGTATTGATCAAACATTTGCAAATAAATGCATTTTAATGTTTGGATTTTTAGAAGATCCAACTACATTCATTAGCTTCTTCCACAAGCACAGAGATAAATGTTCATGTTGAAATTATTCCCATTTTACACTTCCAAGAGGAGCTCTTTATTTGCTATCCTGGAATATGCTCAATACTAGTGTGTTCGTTTAGGTGAGTATACCGTAGTGCAGATGTGAAAATATGCTGCACGACTGAATATAGTGGTGAATGAACTGTGAAATTGAGTGTTAATGTCACAGATCGCATCTTCTGTGTGCAGTTCAGAGCCTTACCAGCAGTACCACCAAACCATACCAGGTGGAGGGAAATCTATCCCACTACAAGCGTTTTATAAAGATTCAGTTCACTGAGGCTTTGGGATTTTGAATGTTGATAATATTGCACTAGGTTGTTATATTTGTTAAAGTGTATGTTTTGTATCTCCAGTTCCTATAATAGTGTTTGGCCCTTTCTACTTACTTAATGAATCAGTATTGTTTACCAAAGAAGTATTTTTCTAGGTAAAATATTTTCTGTTTCTTATGCCCCCACCTCGTCCTTTGTTCTCGCAGATCATGTATATTAAGTTTATTTAGTTTTTCATCTTTGATCTTCTTACACTGCCTCATCTATCTAAGTCTACTTATTCCTTAGATGATAGCTTTATACTTGTTACTCTCTATTGATATGATGGTGAATAATTGTTATTATTATTTTGGCCCAAAGTCCCAGGACACTTCTCTTTTCATTCCTATAAGATTCTGGTTTCCCTCATAAGCTGGTGCTCCTCAGACAGACTCCACTATAGGATGCATTGAGTCATGCAAGTGTAGCTCAGTAATAGAGCTTTTGCCTCTTGGTTATGAACAAGACCCTAAGCACAATCCTTAGCACCCCCAACAAATACGTGAATGCATGTTCACATGCACACATGCACAGAATCAGACACATGAGTGAACACAACACAAACACACACACATTCATGATCATACACAGGCACACACATGCATGAATGTGCACAGGCACATACTTGCACACATGTACAGGAACATCCACATGCATGCAGGTACACAGTCATACATGCACACACATACATAGGTACAGATATATTACATACAATATATACAGCATTTTTTTCTGTTCTAACTATAGAACCCTATGTGGGAACATGGTGGAGATTCAGTATCTATAATCTAAAAATAACCTAAGTAGACAGGGAAACAAAGAAGGCATGGTAATGACAGTCATCAATCTAGAATCCTTTGAAGACTTTTTCTGATGTTTCTGTTGATCTTCAAATAGTTGTTACAATGCAGTGGGACAGATCACCAGGGCTGATATAGAATTCATTACTAGGATTTCAAACAAGTTAAAGAAATACAAATTAGCAATATTAATGTGAATTCTGAGACATCTATCACCTGGTGTAATGTATATAATTACTAAAACTGACATATGATGATAACCAGAAGCATCATTTATATAGTTTTCCAGTCCTTGTTAAAAAAGTTTTTATCAATTGTCACACCCCTAATTTAACCTCTAACAACTGATAAAAATTCACTCAATAACTCCACACCATTACTATGCAGCTCCTGCCACTTTGCACATCAATAAATACCTGAAACTTTTCAAAAATACCAACATAGCATGTAAGTACCACTTCGCTGGTGTTTATTTCAGTTCTTGTGACCTTTCATTGCCAAGTAAAGAGGGAAAGGGAACAAATTATTATTACTTTATTATAAGATCAAATAGTTCAAATAGAATTTCACATCTGCTATCTACATTTACAATATGCAAATTATATTGAGGAATGCTAAAATATATGCAATAATTTGGAGTCTAAATTATTTTTAGCTCTTCAGAAAATCAATTCAAAGTTACTCTGAAGCATAATCTCTCTGATACTACATTGCGGAGGAGTTACATGCAGTTTGTGCATCTAGGATGTGAATAAGTCACTTTGATGCTACCACATTAAAATATTTTTATTTTCGTACAAATCTTAATTTCTTAAAATTAAAGTTTTGTAGACATATGACAATATATAATACATTGTTTTTATTATAAGCATAATTGTGGTGAACAAGTGTTTGCCAGTGTAACTTACCTGTGAAGAGTGTGTCTAAAAATAATTCTTAAAAGTTATTGTCTAGGTGTTTAGGTGTTTAGGTGTTAAGATATATACATATGTATATAGGTATGTTTAATTTTTTATATTTAACCAATATATTTTAAATATGTATGTACATATTCTTAGAAATATATATCTATATCTACACATATATGCTAAGAAATTATAAGATTGTGAAATGGCTATATCTATGAAAGATATGTTGCTAAATAGTATGAATCAAATTCTCAATCACATGTAATTTACTTTGTTACATATTTACCATTGAAATTTAAATATCTTTTAAACTGTCTAAAATTTCAAAATGTCCCTAACATGTCTAGATGTGAAATATACTCTAGATATTGTCCTAGTCTGCCAAAGAACTCATTTCAGAATAGAAATAGTTACATTTCTTCGTGTCACATGGAGAGAAATATCAATACTGGCACCTGGGGTGTAAAACAAGACACATCTGATGAACCAGACCCTATTGCAAAACCATGACAGTTTGCTACAAAAGTGTACTGGGTGAACTTATTAATAGCGGGAGTACAAACACCAATTAGGATCTGAAACTTGCTTTGACAAAGGCAGGTTCATTTACTTGATTTCATTGTTTTGGTTTTGATGAAAGTATCTCAAGCCTGAATGCAATATACAGTTAGCAGATTGTAGTATTTGCTTCTTGTCACTTAGAAACTATCAAATTCTACAGCATGGTCCATATTAATTCGTTAAACAAAATTTTCCCCAAAAAAAGATTTACATAAATTGAAGTTTTAGTAAATTAGGTTTTCTAATTAAATTAATTTAAATCATAACATGAAGAAGAAATTTTTAAGAAACAATTTTTGATTTAGACATTTATAATATAAATATTTGAATAGTTTTGAATCAATATTTATAATGTTATTTGTGTCTTATACCCATATTTGGAAGGAAAAAATGAAATTCATGTATATTTTTCATGGTTTCAATGATTTGAAAATATTTACATATCTGCAAACAACGAAAGGTGGAAGAACACACATGCTTGAACATTGTTACTGTATTCAGACTTTGATCTTGTGTAGAGATTTAGTTGAGACATTTCCCATAAATATATCTCAGTTTGTTCTTTAGCTGACAAGTCCTACTGGGCCATAATGTTTTGTACTCTAGGCCATGACTCTGTTGTTATTCTAAGAAATAGTCTTTAGGCTCATGCAAAACTGTATAAACACATATTTATGTTCACAGTGTGAAATGCAGATTATGTGGCTTCAGGAATAGACACTGAAGGCATTTTTTCCTTTTTCAAAGGAGCTGTGTCCTTTAATTTTATGCTAAATGATATTTTCTTCACTGTATGTATCATCATTGCATTTTTATAACACTTTCATACTTTGATTGGAATACTGAGCATGGTTTCATTTCAGTGTTCTGAGCTTGTCAAGTTCACATAAAATAAAACAAAATATAAAAACAACCATCCTTGTATTAGCAAGCAAACTACCCTTCAGTGAGTATCACCATCCCCCTGAGCTACAGAACTGGTTAGCACCAGCCTCCCCTGAGTTTACGGCAAATTACTGAAAGCAGGGCTCGCATAAAATTAAATCATAAATTATCTGACTGCTATCTTGCCGCCTTCTGATATAGACTTTCTACACATTTTAAGTGGAGCTGACGTGAACAGAGTTCACTTAAAAGCGGATGTCAGCTGAAGGTGCAAATACAGAGCTCACCTCCACGTACCCTTCGTTGCTGTCACCTTCGAACTCTTCTTAAATTACTAGGTGTTTAATAATAAATTAATAATAATGATAATAATAATGACCCTGGCATCAGAGCTAGTCCAGAAAAAGGCAGCTTTCTTGTGCTATAATAACTAATTTAGGCAAGTAAGCCAGTCCTGTGCAGCTATCCCATGAAAGTAATAAGGATCCCACACAGGCCAGTAATTTACACAAGAATCAACAAAAAGGAAGAAAAAAAGAGAGAGAGAGAAAGAAAGAGGAAAAAAAGAGGGGAAAAGAAGATAGGTGACCCTACCTATATCAGTTTTCTCAGCATATGAAATAAAATTTCCATGTGGCACTTGTGTCTGATGCACAGCGTGGTGATTTATCAAAGATGCAAAGAGCATGCAGAAACAATCTTTATTACATCCATTTCCTGCTTGTCAGCTGAGATCATGTTGGCTGTTCATTAAAGAACTCATGCAGGTGAGAGGAATATATCTCGATACCTTGATAGATTGTCCGCTTCCCCACTGTGACAGCCGCTGGATGGATTGAGCAGCGGGCAAAATGAAGAAAAGCGCTGACTCGGAAGCTCTGCTGTCAGATACATTTTTCCATAGGCAACCATGTCATTCCAGCTAAACAAACACCCCCTCGGTATAATGTATTGGATCTAAGGCCCTACCTCCCGCTTGTGAGGGAAACAATTATGAGGATTATGTTCAGCGATCATGTAAAAATGTAATAAAGAATTAGAGCTGAGGAGCCTGGTGGTGCAGGTCTGTTTCTGCTTTGGCCTCCATTGTTATTACAAATAAAGTAGCCAACTAACAAGGCAAAAAACCTGCTAACGAAGTTGGTGGCAAAAAAGCATTCAATAATTAAACCGTTTGAACTAAAAGCAAGTGTTTACACCAGAACCCAGGGACACCAGCAGACTTTTCCCTGCCTTGGTTAATAAAAATTGCAAGCCCGACTTGGCGACATATTCAAATTCCTCTTTGTCTTGCAGCTCACCTTTGCACCCCCGTTTCCCTTTCCAATCAGACTGTAATTTGGGAAACAATATTCCACAGCGGTTGTGCCTTTGGAGGCTGACAAGGTGCAAACAGGGGGCACGGATATGTAGCACCAATTAAGGAGATCAGTTTATTACCAGATTACTTGGCAACAGGTTCTTGTGTCTGGAGTCTACCCAAATAAATAAGCCCCAGAAAACAGCCCAGAGTAGCACAGGAACAAAGTGGATACTTTTTTTTTTCATCTTGGCCTCTTTTGTTGACTTTGAATATAGACTTTGACTTCTTTGCCAACCTTTACTCAGAGCTTTGATAAGCCTTTCAGTCTTAGGCCTGAAAAATAATTAATTAAAAGACACTACCGAGTAGTTTATAAGACAATAGCTATGTTGCCATTAAAGTGGTGGCGGGCTCCAGCCGGCAGACTTAGAGTAGATGCTATCCTTTGTCTTTTATATACACAGAAATGTTTAGCCCATATGGAAGCTATCGCCCTTTCGTCATGGTTTGCCAATTACAGGTTTGAACTTGGGCTTCATAAAGTTACATAGCACAGACCAAGGGTAAAAGGCAAATTTTAATCTGCATTTAGACGTAGCCCACATATTTAATCAGGTAGATTAATGAGCAAGTTAATAAAGCATGTTGTTTGCCAAATATCAAGCAGATGAAAAGTTGTTATCACATTAAGTCACAGCTTTAAAAACAACATAAAAGCTTCTGTGGGAGTAGATTTTCCTGATTTTTCACTTTCACCAATTAGAGATTAAAGTATGTTTATATCGGAGCACACGTGGAACACATTATTAAAATAAGAAGGTCTTTATCCATAGCACACAGAGATGAAGTTTATTGTTTGGGGGTTCATTTCTGCTGATTCCCCAATTTTGTCATCAACTGGCAGAACGATTACACTTCACCTATTTCTTTGATGATCTAACAGAAAACACTGAAATCCTCAGGTGCATTAGCAATCACAGCCCAAGTGCTATTTATCTGTGAAAACCTGGGATTACACTAGTTTAAAAATATGGACTCTTCCTCTCTCTACCAAAAAGTGCATAAATGGTGTGCAGTTCATCTTCCCCAATAATCCGTGCAAAGCCACAGGTTGCCAAGTGTTCTGAGATAAGCCAGTGCTTGACAAGCCCACCAGGGCTATGCCGCCCTTGAAGCAGGCAGACAGTCCTGTCTGTTTCCTTATTTCTTGTCCTCCAGGCTGAGAATGGTAAACCTCAAGAGCCATTTTGTGATTACCATGATTACAGTATTCTAAGATATAGACTAATACCTTGGGAATTGGACAGAGATCACACAATTCACTTCTTCCTAGGTAACAGCTGACTTTGGATGATGATAACGTTCAGCTAATGCCAATACGTTCTAAGCTACACTAATAGCAAGAGGCATAAAATTCCCCCTTTCAAAGGTTCAAGCCTGAAATTTTATTGTAACAGTACCTTCTAGATTGATTGTCCACTCTAAATTGATTAAAGCTATAACAGATTTCAACTTGTTTTTAATTGTTTTCATTCGCAACAAGAGATGCTATTAAAATTTAAATGTTTGTATATAAAGATAGAAATGTGTCAATCTATCTATAATATGTTAAAATATAGAAATGGAAGGACAAAGAGAAGAATCGAGGTTTTCAACATATGAAAACACAAAAAGTTTCACATATGTGTGTCTTGCTCTGTGATCCTAATACTTAAACTTCAGGGGGTTTTCTGTTCTGTTTTTGTTGTTGTTTTGCTGTTTTTTTTCTTGTTTTTTTGTTTTGTTTTGGTTTGGTTTGGTTTAGTTTCTCTAGACAGGGCTTCTCTGTGTAACAAATCTGGCTGTCCAGGAACTCACAGAAATCCACCTGGCTCTGCCTCTCAAGTGTTGGGATTAAAGGTGTGTGCCACCACCAGCAGCTACAGTTCTATTTTTTATGCCATATCTTTTGAACAAAGGTCTATGTCAAATATACCAAGCGTATTTGCACAATAGAATTGATTAGCACACAATAAATGTACCTTATATAACTCACGGAAGACCTAATATCTTTCTCTTGCTTACTAGAAAGTAAGATCATAAGGGTTACAATTTTAATTTTATTTATTTATTTTACATGCTGACCACAGTTTCCACTCTGTCCTCTTCTCCCATCCCCCAAGCCCTACCTCCCTCTCCCCACACCCCTGTCTCAATCCACTCCTCCTCTGTTTCTGGTCAGAAAAGGGAAGCTTCCCATGGGGATCAGCAAAGCATGGAATATCAAGTTGGGGAAAGACTAAGTACGAACACATCTGTGAAGGGTGAGATACCATGTCAGTCATCTATCAGACTGTTCTTTATTCTATGTCAGCCGCTGGTAAACTGGATTGTGACACAGGATTCCTGAGAAGGGGTTGTGGAAACGCACACACATTGCAAGTCCTCACCACTGAGTTTGAAATGCCAAGGTCTGTGCTTAGGCTGAATAACAAGGTGGCAACTATTTTTCATGTGCTATCAGTCCCGCTTAGATAGACAGCTTAGATGAATAGAGGAGCTAAATTCCATAGATGTTTTGAGAACGGCTGGGCCACACTCTGCTGACTCTTGGGCAGAGAAATAGAAAATAAAAGAAGCAGACCTGCTTTATTCACACTTTATTAAATACAATTATTAGGTCACACTGTCCTAACATGAGCCCCGTCTCACTATTGATGAAAAACATTTGACTCTCTTTGGCTTGGTATCATCCCTTGAAAAGAAAGCTAATAAGTTTCCACCTCATAGGGTGGTTTAAATGATTTCAATAATCAACATATATAAAATGATTGGAGTAAAGACATTTGAGAAATATTAACTAATTTTTGCTAGCAAAGCAAATGTACATGAGTACAAAGTACATGAATGCTAAAATGAGAAACAAACCAGAACAGCAAAGCCCACAGCATTGATTCATAGGTGCTATTTTGTTTTGAGGGAATACACAAACAGAGATGTATAAAGGTTTCTGAAACTAAATTAAAAAAAAACACTGTTATAATTTCATGTATTCAAGTGGCTAGAATTTTCAAGCTAAGTTTTGTGAAGAAACAATACATTTCAAGGTGATTTCTACATCGATCTTTCATAAATCCTAATAGCATAACAGAGCAGTAAATCATAAGTCGGTGAAAAGATTTCTGAAGTGAGTTGAGATAAGAAGTCTGAGGCATTTTGCTTTAAGATGATTTAGCTTCTATAGACTCAAACTCAAATGTTTAGATGGATAGACGGTGACTATGTTTCAGGCTCTAAATGAAATTGTAGATTCTGCCTGTCCAATGGGGATCAGAAAGCATGGGATCCTAGCTTATTGATCACTGAGGTTTTACTGCAGTGATAGTGTTGGATATAATGAAAGGAATATGAGAAATCAAACATTCTCCCTCTTCAGAAAATTCAGATAAAATTCTTTCATAAAGAAAAGATAATTACTCATTTTAACTTAGACAGCTGTGACTGAGTGTATTGTTCAGACAGTTCTAGGTATAAGGTGTGGCACTGAGCAGAAGCTATAGGAATGTACCACATGTGACTTTCTTCTTGGAGAAAGAAGAACTATCATCAAGGAAGTAACAGAAAATTAACCTGAGAATACAAACAGGTTTAAGATAATTGTCTTTTGTTAATTTTAAAACATTGACAGAGAGGGATTTTCTTTTCGTTACTATTTGTGAATGTGGTATTTTGTTATGAAGTTACGATGCAAATTTTAGACAAATCTCTCCAATGACAGAACATATTCTCAAATTCTCACTTTCTATCTACTAAAAGGAGCAAACAAGTCACTATATTGTTGGTTGTCTCTGACATTTGTTGAAAAATCTCACCATTTCCGTTCTCTATATGTTCTCAATCTTAATGAATTTTAACACATAAAATAATTACAGTTTTATCTTAATGTAATAAACCTGATACCTATCAGTAATAACTGAAATTCCAATGGGCCAAGAAGCTACATGAAAATGAAAGCAATGCCTGCTTTATAGGATACAAGTTTGAATATTGTGACCATGTCTTTGGCTTAAATCACTGCCAGCCCATTTTCAGGAAGGGAATGAATTATGGATTGCTTACTTAGTCCTGTGGGAAAAAAACTAGGGTCAGTTTTATATTATAATACTTTAATATTTGCATTGCTTCTTATAGGTATCATATTCATAGGTATTTATAGTATCTGAAACTCTGAAATGTCCCTGGAGTAGGAATGGATGTTCTAAGTGCTTTTATACGCTTCCTGTTGCTAAGGTAACCACATCCTTGATATCCATGTGTTCAACATGTCATTCTCATTTTATGTCTGACTCTCGGAGATCCAGCTCTGGTGCATGGCATCAAAGAAACACAAGAAATAAAACCAGGACAAAAGAGGAAAGGGGTAGTTCCTTCCCTGAAATATTTGTCTCTAGTAGATTATTTTAATGTAGTGTTTAAGTTCTTAATTTGTGAAAAAAAATAGTACAAATTAAGGAGAAACAAAGAACTAGTATATCCTAGTCTTCCATAGATAAATCCTAAACCTTATCAGATAATAAAAGAAATCAAGTTTGTAAATGACAAATGGCATTCACACATGA
Source organism: Bramus lutescens (assembly GCA_001685075.1). Lineage (NCBI taxonomy): Eukaryota > Metazoa > Chordata > Mammalia > Rodentia > Cricetidae > Bramus > Bramus lutescens. Next base: position 106,669 of record LOEQ01001613.1, read on the forward strand.
GGGAAACGCAAAAAGGAATTACACAAAAGGTGTGCAGACTGTTCAATAAACAGCGAGAGAAAGGTTATATTTTAACAATAAATAAACACACTATAAATACCTCAGTACTGAGTAAGTTCAACAACTATAGCTAAGATCAACATGGGCACATTTTCGAGGAGACAAGTTAGTCTTGTGTGAAAATATGAGCAGGTCTGTATAGTTACCTACTGAGAGCACACAAATTTCTGGTCTGCTACTTTCTGTAAATTAAATATATTTAAGTTAATAAAATAGCATATATTATCATTTAAAATCCTTCATTTATATAATACACTAAAGAATTTAGAAAATGTTGCCTGTGCCTTTGATTAAAAACAATGGCCTTTGGATATCATATTTTAAATAAATTTATTATCAAGAAATAGTTTGTACATGGTAACTGAAGAGAATTGGTCAAGAAAATATTTCCCATGAATTTCAATCTAGGTTTCAATAATAAAGTAAAATTGTAAGATTTATCTCTGCCCAGAAATCAGAAATCCAGCAACTTCTTTTTGATACAGTCTTCAGCACACAGCATAAATAGTGGTCCCATTACTGCCCTTGTTTTCTATCTCCATATGTTTCCCACAATCGCTAGCACGTAATAATTTTTAGACACCGCCTAATAATATTAAGACAAACCTTAACTTGTTGAGCATAAAATTTCTTCAAGGTAACCTAGAAATGCTAATATCTTAATAAATGATGACAAAATGAAACATACATAGAATATATCACAATACAATATAAATATTAAGTTACAATTTTAGCATTAGGAAAGTTATTTTTCAGTTTAATCTTCCATTTCTTTTTCATTTCAAAAGGGACTGAAGAGGCTTAGCTGATAGGGTGGGTAAAAGCACACATTATGCAAGCATTAGGGCCTGGATTCAAATACAAATAAGACATCTAAAAAGCCAGGTATGATCCTGTATGCTTGACAACTTGTGGAAGTTTGAATGAGCATGGCCCCCATAAGCTCATGTATTTTAATACAGGAACCAATTTGGGAAGCATTAGCAGGTGTGGCCTTGTTGGAGGTATGCAACTGGGGTGGCTTGGAGTTTTCTAAAGCCCACACCATTCCAACTGTTCTCTCTCTCATTTCTTTTTCTGCCTTGCAGTAGTGTCTCAAGATGTGTAAGATGAATGCTCTCAGGTACTACTCCAGAGCCATGCCTGCCTGACTGCTACCATACTCTCCACCATGATGATTGAGAACTTTCTGAAACTGTAAGCCTCCAGTAAACATTTTTTCTTCTGTTGTTTGTTTGTTTGTTTTGCTTTATTTTTGTTTGTCTGTTTGTTTTAAGTTGTCTTGGTCATGGTGTCGCTTCACAGCAATAAAAGAAGTAAAGAAGATAAAAGTCAACATTATCTAAATTGGGGACTGGATGCAACCAGAGGATCATTGAAGTTCAGTGAGAACTTGTATCTCAAAGGAACAAAACAGACAGTTATAGAAGAGAACACCTGATGTTCTCATCTGACTCCTTACATGCATACCCAAACACATGTATTCAAATACTCTTTCACATTCAAAACACCCACACACATGCACACACATGCACACACATACACACACACACACACACACCCCACACAAAACCTAAACTAATAAGATATTGGACATTTCTAGTCATATGAAATCTAATCTGAGTATATTAAAAAAGAAAAAAATTATAGAAGACACCCAGTAGGTATCATCAGTAAGTATAAGTCTAATAAATAGTGCATAAAAAAGTATTTTTAATTAAAAATAGTTTCATGACTTGGTTTTCAGTGGGCATAATTTTTTTACTTTTAAAAATAATTTCTTTTTTAAAGATTATGACATAACTATATAATTTCTCTTCCCTTTTTTCTCTCAAGATCCTCCATAAATCCTCCTTGCTCTCTTTCAGATTTATTATCTATTTTTCATTAATTATTGATGCATGCATATATGTATGTGCATATATTACAAAATACATATATACAACCTGTTCATTCTGTATAAAATTACTTATATGTATGTTTTGATGCGAGAGAGCTTTAGCAGTTAGTGCTGACATAAAAAATGAGGCTGAGAAGTTGATGAGTTTTGATGAAAATAAAGAAAATAAGATGAGTCACATCTTCTCAACCTAACTGTCTAGTCCCATCCAACTGTCTCACACTCTATTTTTAAAACCAAAATGTGCATTTTTGTAAACTTTTAAAACATATTTTGTCAGGTAGAGGTGGTGCATGCCTTTAATCCCAGCACTTGGGAGACAGAGGCAGGCAGATATCTTTGAGTTCGAGGCCAGTCTGGTCTACATAGCAAGTTTCAGGATAGCTATGGCTACACAGAGAAACCCTGTCTTGACAAAACAAAATAGCAAAACACCCCAGCCAAATAAAGAAACAAAACAAAATCACGCTTTATATTGGAAGAGATAATTGATAAGAAAGTCACACTTAATCATTTGTTGTTTTCATACAATTTTTTGTGTCACAAGAAGATCCAGTTTTAGATGGGTTAAGTTAAAAAGCCTGACAGAAATGAATAAATCGAGCACTTCTGACTCTTGACAGCATTGAAAGATGGGTAGGATTCACCTCTTATCCAAAAATGATTGAAAACTGATAATCTATGTATATACAACTCATATAAAAATTAACATGCAAAATGTGATTAATTATGACTTTTTACAGGTATGTCATCATACTTTTCTTTTCTATTCATAATTGGCAAAATAATGTCAATATCATCTATGTAAGTAGAGTGCTGAAGAAATCGTGATGAGAAACATTACACATTCAGTACAGATATAACTAAAGTTTGCTGAAAATGACAGCCTGTTTCTAACTAAAAGCAAGGTGAAATAAAACAGAAGAATGGAAAAAGAAAATAAAGTATGTTTACTCAGTGAAGTATTACTTAGCTGCTATAAAAAGGTATTATGAAATTTGCAGACTAGTAGATGGAACTAGAAAAGAAAAATCATCCTGAGTAGAGTATCCCAGACACAGGAGAATAAATATGGAATGTATTCACTTATATGAGAAAATTAGTTGTGAAGTCAATGATAACCGAGCCGCAATCTATAGAACAACAGAGGGTAGGTACAGAGTAAGGGACTAGAAGAAACAGGGAGAACTCGCTAGGAAAGAAAAATAGAATAGATAGTTATGGATGGAGAGGGAAACGGAATGGGAGGAAAAAGTAGAGAGAGAGAGAGAGGAGGAAGGGGTTGTGGAAGGGAATACATGAAGAGACAGCTAAAATTCAGGAAAATTTTAGGGATAGTATGGAAACTTAATACACTAAAAAAGTTCTTAAAATTATATATATATATACATATATATACACACACACACACACATCAATATATACATGAAGGCTATCTAAATGACATCAAAAATGATGGGGTAGATGGAGCCCCACTGACCATCTCTTATCACCAAATAAAGCTTCCAGTTCCAAAATTAGGTTACATCTAATTGAGCTCTTGGCTAAAGGGGGCCCATAAGAATCTCCAAACCATCCAGACTGCTGACATGGCTACAGATTACTCTCCACAATCTGACAGCAACACTCATTGCTGAAGATAACACCTAAACAACTCATTGAACATGGAGGTGTGGATCTGGTGCCTACATAGCTTTCTTCTCTATGGTTCAATGACTTTGTTACAGGAATATACTCTCAACACTTCCAAAGAGAAACAAAAAAATTACTATAAACAACTGTAAAACCTTTATCGACTGCCTGTAAGATATTAGGTCATTGCCCTAACATTAGTGCAATGCTGAGCAAAGCTTACGGGAGGAACCAATCAAAAACTGGTTTTATTTAAGGCTCTTTACATGAGATGGAACCCATACCCAAAACTGCTTGGGTGACCAAAAACCTGAGATTAGATAGCCCATGGAAATACGTGAACCAAAATGAATTCCAAAAAGCCAGGACAAGCAGCAGGGATAAGTCCTGGTGCAACTACCAGTGTCCCCCCAGTCTGCCCCAGCCATACAACTGTCACCCACATTCAGAGGGTCTAGTTTGGAGCTATGCTGGTTCCTTCCTTGTCTGGCTGGAGTGGTTGAGCTCCCATTTGCCCAGGTAAACTGTTTTTCAGTGGGTGTACCCATCCTGGTCTTGATATCTTTCCTTATATTCTTCTTCTTCCCACTCTTCAACTGTACTTTGGGAGCTCAGTCCAGTGCTCCTATGCGGGTCTCTACTTCTGTTTCCATCAGTTGCTGGATGAAGGTTCTATATTAAGATCAGTCTGACTACAGAGAAAGGCCAGCCAGTTCTGTATTGCTTAGGGTCTTAACTGGGCCCATCCTTGGAAATTTCTCTAGTGCTAAGTTTTTTGCTAACCAAATAATGGCTCCCTCAATCAAGGTATCTCCTTCCTTGCTCTTATCTCTCTTCCATGTCGACTATTCCATTCCCTCAAGTTCTCCTCACCATCCCCTTCTCCCCTCCTCTTCCCCTTCTGCCCTCTTCACACTCCCCTACCCCAATGCACACAATTTTGTTAGGCGATCTTGTCTGTTTCCCCTTTACATGTGGATCTATGTATATTTTTCTTAGAGTTCACCTTGTTACTTAGCTTCTATAGAATCATGAACTATAGGCTCAATATCCTTTGCTTTATAGCTAGTATCCACTTATGAATGAGAACATACCATGTCCATCTTTCTGGCTCTGGGTTATTTCACTAAGGATTTTTTTTCTAGTTCCATCCATTTGCATGCAAATTTCAAGATGTCATTGTTTTTTTAATGCTGATTAGTATTTCAATGTGTAAATGTGCCACATTTTCTCTATCCATTCTATGGTTGAGAGGCATCTAGGTTTCCAGTTTCTGGCTATTACAAATAATGTTGCTATGAACATAGTTTAACAGATTTCCTTGTAGTATGATTGAGCATCTTCTGGGTATAGGCCTAAGAGTGGTATTGCTGGGTCTTGAGGTAAGTTGATGCCCAATTTTCTGAGAAACAGCCATACTGATTTCCAGAGTGGTTGTATAAGTTTGCATTCCCACTAGCAATGGAAGAGTATTCCCCTAACTCGACATCCTCTCCAGCATAAGTTATCATTGATGTTTTTGATCTTAGCCATTCTGACAACTGGAAAATGGAATCTCAGAATCACTTTGATTTGCATTTCCCTGACGGCTAAGGGTGTTGAATATTCCTTACGTGTCTTTTGGCCATTTGAGATTGTTCTGTTGAGAATTCTCTGTTTAGATCTTTATCCCATTTTTAATTGGATTATTTTGAATTTTGATGTCTAATTTCTTGAGTTCTTTATATATCTTGGAGATCAGTGTTCTGTCTGATGTGGGGTTGGTGAAGTTCTTTTCCCACTCAGTAGGCTGCCTTTTTGTCTCATTGACTGTGTCCTTTGCTTTACAGAAGCTTCTCAGTTTCAGGAGGTCCCATTTATTTATTGTTGCTCTCAGTGTCTGTGCTGCTGCTGGAATTCTATTTAGAAAGTGGTCTCCTATGCCCAATTGAAGGCTACTTTCCACTTTCCCTTCTATCAGGTTTACTATGGGCAGATTTATATTGAGATCTTTAATCCATTTGGACTTGAGTTTTAAGCATGGAGATAGATATGGATATATTTTCATTCTTCTACGGGTTGACATCCAGTTATGCCAGCACCATTTGTTGAAAATGTTTTCTTTTTCACATTGTATAATTTTAACTTCTTTGTCAATAGGTGTTCATAGGTATATGGATTAATATCCAGGTTTTCAATTCAATTTCACTGGTCAACCTGACTGTTTTTATGCCAATACCAAGCAGTTTTCATTGCTGTGGTTCTATAATAGACCTTGATGTCAGGGATGGTGATGACTCCAGGAGTTCCTTTATTGTACAAGATTGTTTTGGCTATCCTGGGTTTTTTGTTTTTCCA
>LOEQ01001613.1:129567-147436 GCA_001685075.1 Bramus lutescens
TCGGGAAGAATCCTCGTGTGGCGAGTGTCTTTCCTGCGGGACGGGCAGGGCGCGTGCTACAACTATCTACTCTTCAGTTTCTGGAAACACACACACACACACACACAGAGCTGTAACTCTCAGTATAACATTTAAAAGGAAACGAAGAATGGGTAATACTAGCTTAATTTTAATGAATAAAGGTACTACGTAAAGATTACAGAACAAAGTGAACTTGAGCTCTTTTCTAGACAATAGCAGTTCATAAGAATAAGAAAACAAAATCTTACAAGCTATAAAAGAAGCCTTCAACTCAAAAGCAAATAAAAGTACTTTGCCATATGTGAGAGAATATGCTGCCACATAATATCAAATTTTAGATGATAAACATTAGAAAAGCTCAGGAAAAAATGAAAAATATAGATTTTATATTTTTGATAAGTTCTATACACACATATAATGTATTACATGTTTTAATCAAATACACCTCCCAGTCCCTTCTCTGAACTCCCTCCCCATCTTCCCAATACTTCCCCTTCAAATTCCTGTGTTTATTTTTAAAGTCACTTAGTTCACTTTATACTGCCTATATGCACATGGCTTTAGGATCAATAAAGCATGGGTGTCATGTCAAGGGAAGCATCGCTGAAAGAAATCTGACTCTCTTACCAGCAGTCATAAATAATCACCTCAGGGGGGCTTCTTGAGGCCCCCCTTTTCTTGTGTGGGATATTTGGTTGCTTTATCTTGTGCAAGTCTTCTACATTTATATACATAAAATAAAATAAATAACTTTTAAAATACATAAAGTCTCCAAGTTAAATAATAAAGTAAAAGGTCTAATGTGGCACAAATTGGTTTTTAACTACATAGAAAATAGTATATTAAGATACAGAAAATGTGTAGGCATTAATAAAAATAATACTTTAATGAATAAAATCAAAGACACAAAAGACAGGAAGTATGGTAGAAAGACAAAAATGGTAAAGCCATACATGAAACCTGATCTGATACATAACATGAAATAAATCAAAGCAAACTAAAATACAAAATTTTTATTATCATATTGGCAAGACCTAATAAATTGCATTTGAAAAGCATTAGATCTACTAATTACATTTGAAAAGTTATGGTACAACAACAATACAACATTATAATATAAAGAAAGATGTCTTTAAAAATAGATAGCTGGATTTGTAAGTGTATATGTGTATGGGAATGTGCACATATAGATACATACCCAGTGTCAATACATGAACATATATCTAGGAACACATATCTATATATTGCTTGCTCTCTGTGATCTATTCCTGATAAAGAGAATGAAAATACAACAGGAGAAAGAATACTGAAAAACTGCAGAAAGAAGGATCATGTGGCAGTCAATACAGATTATTAACTTGTCAGGACCAATAATTGCCCTGGATGCAAATAGTTTGGATTGTCAATGAGACAGCTTCTATATTAGGTTAACTAAGGTGCACAACCAGCCTTAAATGTGGGCAGTACCACCCCATTGGTTATGATCCTAGGGAAGAAAGTGAGCTGAGTATTAGCAACTCTCTCTGCTTTATAACTTAATACAATGTTACTAGAAACCTCATATCTTCTTTGCCATGATTGACTATAACCCCTGACACTGTTTCTAATATCATTTCTACAATAATGTATTGGCAGGGTATAGAACAACATAAAGGTAATCAAAATAACATGACTGAATTAAAACCTTCATTTCAGAACTATTATCAAACTGCTCACATGAAAGAACAACCAAAGGAAATATAAGACCAAATTATGTTCTATCACAACTTATTTCTTACATAAGATGAGCCTGAAATATTTAAAAGAGAAAAACAAATCCTTCCACATGAAGCCTAACCATTAATTCATGCTGTCAAGAACCCACATCCAAAAGAACTTAATAAAATTGCCTTCTTAACAATCCGGTATTTCTGAAACTATTATAGGTACAATTATCTTCTTTATTAATTATATGTTTTTGATAATCCTGTTTTTCTTATGAAATTGGGAGTCACTTTTATTCAGTGTATTCAGTGACAACTGCTGCTCCTTCTGATGTGAGAAACCCTCCACATCAGCCTTATTCTCATATGCATCATCTTGGCTAAAATGTCAATACAAACCTTCATTATTTACTCCTTAGCTCCATAAATTTTCAATTTAACTTCTGACCTGACAGTTACAGTTGCTGAAGCTGCATGTGACAGAAACTCAACTAAAGTAGAATTTTATAGTACAGGACATGTTTCACTGAATATAAAGTTAAAAACAGCCTTGTACCTCAAGAAAAATGAGACAACATATCAGCAGGATCCAGCAACCCTCCCTACTTATATTAGAGACTCTGTGTAATTTTGTTCATTCTATGTTGTTGCTCTACACCTTCTGTGGTCTACAACCAGCTCATGAAGTTCCTGATAACCCAGATGCCTCAGAGGAGTGCATCTCTTCAACTTAAAGATATTCAGAATTCTTTATTGCTCAGCTATGCCCTATAGCAGTGATGTGGCTGATACTGGTGCTACAATATAGATAACACAGGCAGACAAGAAATAGACTAGGAAAATGTAGGACTGGGTAATGCAAATAGTGAATTCATAAATGCCTACAAAGATGTTTCTGCATTTCCTTTTGGATGCAACAGAAGTAGAGTTCTTGAATTATGAGTCTTCACAAGATAAATGTTTCAATTTCTATAAATATTATTGGTCATGGAGAGTTTCCTCATTCTTTCTCCAAGGACAATTATTCTTGACCATACCGATTAAGTCTCTCTTCCCCTGCATGTGATGAAACCAAAGACAAATATGGATGACCAGTGATGTCATAGTGTTACACTCCCTTTCAAACACCATAGCACTGAATGTTCTCAGGAAGGTACACACTGAGGGCTTAGCTACAGATTCTGATTATAGTTGTGCTATGTGATGTGATCATGGCCAGAGTTTTAATGCTCCTCGACCTATAATCCTATCTATTAAAAGGACCTTAATATGTCTAACTCAGAGCATTTGAAACATGAAATTGTGTATCTGTAATGTGACAAGAAGCATCTCTTTTTCAGGAAACATTGTTTTCTGCTATTGACCAATCACCCATGTTCCACCCTCAAGGACTGGTGCATCAGTGTGGCTGTGGGGTAACAAACACAACCACGTTAACTGTGGGCAAGCTAACCTCCATTTCACATTTAGAAACTGTCTCTGCTACCCCAACAGATGCTGAGAGTCATTTCAGCTGCACATAGATGTATATTAGCACCTCAAACATTAAAAGCAACTGCAAGATTTTAAATAATACACTATTACAAATTGGAAATTTGAAGTGATAAAAATTAGGACAAAAATTTTAGTGTAGTAATCTAAAGTGAGGATCTGCTACAGTGGGAGAAGGATAAGTGAATCATTTATTTTACTGTTTTTCAAGCTCTCTGAATAATATAACTAGAGCTATATTATTTTTATTTGAAAAATAAAATTTATTCATATTTGAAATAACAAGTGAAAAAAAGTTACAGTTCCAGAGGGTATTTATATTCATTACAATAACTATTACAGGGAATAGTCAGAGACCTAGATGTCTTTTACAAAAAGAAAGTACTGTTTTACCGGTATATTTCACAAATGTATATCTAAACACCTTTTGAAAATGATAATGTGGGCTTATAATCTTGAAATAACATGTGATTATGTTTAAAAAGCTATGGGTCTGTATGATCAAAGTATAAAGTTAAAGGATACACGGTGAGTACAAGTCTGAGACAAAAATCTATTTGAAAGTGTGTTTATCAAATATATGGAATTTAAGAATATATTTTATATTTTCATCATAGTCATTTTAAATATTGCCTCAATATTTTTTAAATGTTTCTAATTCTTTATAATCCAAAATATATAAAGCTATAATCAATTTTAAAATTAAAAAAAAAATGGGTTAGCCTTTGGCCTTGGTCTACCATCAGCCTCCAGAAGCCTGTCTTTCTAACTTCGTCCAGTTCAACCTGACTGCTGTTTCAACTTCTGCCTTCCTCCACAGCCATGACCTCATCTTAATGAGTTTGGCTACGGGCTCATCCTAGGTCTCACTGTTTCTAAGCCTAAATGTTCTAGCAAATATTTACAGCCTGACTTTGAGATTCTGCCTATACCTGCCGACCACACCGCAGACTTCTCCTTCCTTCTTTACCCTGCCCCAGGCATGTTCTGCAGGGAAGTGACCTGGCAACCTGTTTCAGCATGCTTGATTGCAAGCTCGCTGCTTTAAAAATTATTATCATTACTTCTTACTAATATCGGACAAATCCTACATATATCTTGTGAATTAGCTCGATTAAATATATTTCTTCATATCACAGTGCTAAAATCGATTTCAAAGTGTTGTTTAAGATTTCGTATAAAGATCTCAAGAAACATTGTGGTAAACAGATTTGCGAGCTCCTGTATAAAAACAGGCTTTCCCTCCCTGTTACCCCTGTAATGCTTGCAGAAGATAGGTTTTATATAAGATTTATATGCTGTCACATTATTTCAAATTAAGTGATATTCCTAAGGATTAATAAATTTCATTTGTAAAAGTTACTGATAATGAAATGTACATCCCATATACATTTACTAAAATACAGCATAATACTGATAACTCTGACTTCTCTTTACTTTTTAAGGCCCTGAGTCTGCCCATGCATCCCTTGGAATGACAAAAGACCTCTCTGCATCATTGTCTCCCTTTGTCCTTACTGGGTCAAGATAACGAAGTGCTTTCAAGAGAAATATTTCTGAGAATCTTTGGTCTGGGGATGCATTCCAGCACATATCTAAAATGCCTGTATAAAGGGAGAGATGAGTGGCTTTAACTCTGAATCATCCTATTAGGCAAGGAAGTTACTCTTTATTTCCAAACAAGGCTTTAGTCAATTTGAGACTACTTGAATAGTAGCATGTGCTTTGTACAGTTTTGAAAACATTTCAGTCATCTAAGAGGGTAATGAAATGAGTTGGTGTCTCAAATGATGGAATGGAATGTAACATAAGTTTGCATTTAAATTCTAGTCAAAATGTACAAAATCAGAAAGGTTGATAGGGCACTGTTGCAAGTACACCAGGAGGAAGAAGGGAGATGCAGAGTCCTGGCTCCCAAACACAGCTCATTTTACTAAAACCTCTGGGCAAAGGACTATTTTCACATTTTAAGGAAAGTAACAGTTATCAGCTATAAACAAGCACGGAATTTTTATTTCAGGCTCTTAGAAGAAAAATCCTATGACCTTCCTGAGTACTGGAATTCTGTAGCTACATAAAAATATTTCTTGCTTTATCATTTTTGATCACATTTTCTTGTTAATTGAAGTTTTAATTATTTGGCTTGCCAATTCAGTCAACAAACATGAGGTTTGTGGTGGATTCTATCATAAGCTAGCAGAGGGTTGAATTTCTCTGGCAAACACAACTCAGAAAGCCTTCCGTCCTATGGAAAGAATGATCATCATCAATGCCCATTGTCTGCAAGTACTGTAATAAATTAACACATGACTTTTTACTAATCTCTAAAATATATCCAAATTAGGATAATATTACCCTTAAAAATCAAGGCCCATAGAATATATTTAGACAAAGAGAACTATTTGTGTTAAGGGATTGGCTCAAATCAGTGTGGGAGATGTTATGTCATTAAGAGGAGAAGTGGAAGAACGGAAATTCATATATGATTTTTACTTTACAGTCTTCAGGCAAATATTACTTTTCCAGGGTAGTTTAGTTTTCTGTTTTTATGGCTATGAACCAACTGACAAGTCCACCATCCCCATTACCAATGTTAGTTTCATTTACTTAAAGTTGTATTATTATAAATGTTAGCCACATTTACAAACCATTGCTTTAACAGTATTGAGAAAAGTGTTTTTTTTTCTTTTTTAACAAGCACATGTTTACCATAGCCTTGCCAAACTGACATGTATAATGAATCATCTTACTACCCTTTCTGCTGGCTTGCTTTGCGTCACAAAAGTACCTGACAGATCACTGTAGGCTATCTTATGTCAATACACCAGAACCTAAGACCAATACCTTAACCCAGTTTTGGTTGTCCTATTAATCAGCTAGCCCAGACAAAACAACATTTAGTATCTATCATTTTTGAGTAGTTTGAAGGAACTTTATTTGCCATCGGAATGGTGTTTCTTTAGATCTTTGTTCATATTGCTACAGAATGTAACCGAACATGCACGACTTTTCACGTGTATACAAGGTAAAAATTAAGAAACTAAGTGACTTGCCCAATTACTTTTTATGACAGAATCGCACTCTAGCTCAGTACCCTCTGTCCCTAAAAGTCTATAATTAGCTTTGAGACTCTGGTCTTTAAAGTGGGACTTACCAGTGGAAAGATACTATACTCGCTTTCAGCAAGCCTAAACTTTAGTGAGTAGAGTAGACTGCAAACAATCAAACAGGCAAAACTCAAGGGCCAGATGATGGGAAACATTTATTAAAAACTGTTTATAGTGATTTGCATCATACCACGCCCCATCTGCACTCTATGAGCCTCCATATCGTTCGCGAACCAGGCAAGGGGCTGGAGATTAAAACACACACACACAGACAGAGAGAGACAGAGACACAGGTCATCCTTGAAGCCAGAATGCCCCAAGAATTCCCCCTTTATTGTGTCCAGGGGCAGCTTATATAGGGATAGCCACGCCCCAGCCAAAGGCACCAGAAACCACGCCCCTGCCATCAGGAACTCCTGAGGGTCTCAGGCTCAGAGCAGCTAGCTGTAGGTACTCAGATCAGGCAAAAACAAGTTGTTTACAAGAGATTCAGGATCTGGGGGTTCACTGCTCCCAACAGTGATTCAAGGTATGAAAAGTGATGCAGGGTACTTACAGCATGAAATTAGGTGGCCATGTTTTCACTGAGTGGCACATGATCAAGGTCAGAAAATAATAAATGAATGAACCTTGCAAAAGTAATTAGAAGGAATTCCATACACATTCTCGGTTAGAGTGTCTTAGTTAGGGATTCTATTGCTGCAAAGAAACACCAGGAGCAAAATCCAAGTTGAGCAGGAAAGAATTTCTTTGATTTATACCTCTATATTATTGTTCAGCATCAAAGGCAATCAGGACAGGAACTCACACAGCAGAAATGGGGAGGTAGAGTACACGGAAGGGTGAGGTTTCCTAGCTTGCTTCCCTACTTTCTTATAGAACCCAGGACCACCAGTCCAGGGATGGCACCACTCACGATGGTGGGCCCTCCTCTACCAATCACTAAATTAAAACATGTTTACAGGCTTACCTGTGGCCTGAACGCATAGAGGCATTTTTTTTCTTTGAGGTTCTTGCCTCTCAGATGACTTTAGCTTATGTCGAGCTGATGTAAAATTATCCAGCACACAGACAGTTCCCCTAGAATAGAAGCTTCCCATGTGTTTGAGAACTGTAGTAAAAGCTTTACAGGCCTATTCTAAATTAATCTAAGCTAACCGATTATTGTTCACATTTTCAGAAACTTTGCTATAAAATTCTACTGCTCAATAAATCTAAATAGAAACTCAAATACGGTCTATCTCAGGAAAACTATATATAAAACCTTTTATCATCATTTTCCACTCAAACATATGTATTATATCAGAGCCTCTTTGATGTCACCATACAAAGATATTCTTCATTCATTAAATGTGCTTCAGATTAACTGAACTGACTGGCACCTAAGTAAATAAAGCTTTAATTTGACTTAGGTTTCTCTAAGTCATTCCTATTCTAGAGGAAAATGTAAGCCTGTCAGTGGTTTATATAAGATGTATTAAGATTTCTAAAATAAAACCACTGCTTAAAGAATCTTTACAAAACTTTTCTTTTGTAATGCAAAGTAAATTTACACAAAAATTGCAATATGAAAATATATCTGACTGTATCTATACTATCAGAGTGTCTTGATGTTCAGGTAGGATATAAAATTACTAATCAATATTATTACTATCCTATTTTATTAGATTTATTATATGATGATCGTGTATATACGGCCTATATTCAAAGTTATCACAGTATTTAAAAAAACAATAATGGACAATCCCATAGTCATATTTTTTCAAGGTAAATTGAGTCTAGATAGTATGCTTTCCCAACGAAATCTGTGGTTGTTAGAAAAAAGACAGTGTAGTTGTCTCATAAAAACTTCAGCTGTAACTAAGTGCTTGCTAGCCTGTATCCAATATGAATCCTCATTGCTCTTTGAAGGAATGGTCAATTTTCCCACACATAGAAGCACCTTTCCTATATATCTTATTTACTAGCATTTCTTCCTAAGAATCTGTAACGAATGTATTCTCTGCTTTCATGTTTTTAGTTCAGGGTCCAAACTCTGCCTTGGGAAACTGGGACACCAATGACAAAAGCCAATGAACTTCTTGCGCGGAAACATTCTTTCAAAGAGGCAATTTAAAAATACTTTTAAAAAGTCTGAATTTTTTTTTGAAAGTATACTTTAAGATGGTTCTAAATTTCCAGAAGTAACTATGGAGGAGCTAGCGGCTTCCAGCACAATAATAATAAGCAGGGAAAAGAAACTTTTAAAAATCCTATTGGTCCTGCAGCCTCCTGCCAGAGTCCCACATAATAGCAGATACTTAGAACCAGAATGGCTCCAGCGGAGCAACACTAATGCATTTGACACAGCGCACACCCTGGCTTTATGCAGAGGAGCTTGCACTTATCCCTTTGTAAATGGGAGACTCTTTCAACCAGGAATCCCAGGATGAAACAGAACCATTTTCCTCACGGCAAAACAAATCCTTCTCCAGTGAATTTTGTTATTGTTTATTGTTACACTGTTTTATCAGCACTAAACTGTATGAAAGCTTCAATTAGTTCTTGATGAATGATCCCATAAAAGCATGTAGTTTCATTTCCCCTGCCACCAGATATTTCACTGAGTGTTATTAAATGAAATATAATTGGGATAAGATTCAGGAACTTAAAGAGGCTGTAGTCCTCTCAGTTCAGCCTGAAATGGTTAGTCATCAGTGCGGCTCAATCACATCCAAGGCAGCGTACATACAAATTTCCATTGCCCGGGCCTGGGAAGATCACAGAACCACCACACACTCTCTACTGCCCGTCGTGAAGATGGAGGCGGTGGGTGAGGTGCTAAGTTCAGTGCCAGGTCAAATAATTGTTCTCTCCACACAGGAGCAAAGAGCATCTCTATCCATCACACTACACAACAGTTTGCACCTACATTGTGTGCTACATAGAACCAGTTTTCTCTTTCATCAAGAGCAGAGACCATTTCTTGTTTCTCCTCATTATAAGAACTATTTGTTACCAATTCATGAACAAAAGGCCAGTCTCTGTCTGCCTGCCTTGTTGCTAATGATAAGTAGAATGTGGTGTTTCTTAAAGGAAATGACTAGCTTGGGTATTTATTTTTTTTTAAATTAATTTCTTCTTTCTTACAGTCTCCGTTGTTTATGATCTTTTAGAAGAGAACAAAGACGGAAATGACAGAGTTATGTTCACATAGCCTGCTTTAGGGAGTGGATGGAAGAAAGGAGAACTGGACTTCAGACATCTAGGCTGACTTCATTGAGTATTTTGTGCTGACATTTGTGGACTCCCTGTTTTGAGCACTTTGAACTCAAGTAAATAGAACAAATATCCATGCCCTCAGACAAGGTCTAGAGCAGTCTTATTAATTCATTACCTACATTTTGAGCAGAAGTTTAGGAAGTGTTTTCTGTGGATAATTTTCCTTCCTTCCTTCCTTCCTTCCTTCCTTCCTTCCTTCCTTCTTTCCTTCCTTTCTTTCTTTCATTCTTTCTTCCTCTCGCTCTCTGTCTGTCTGTCTCTGTCTGTCTGTCTCTCTCTCTCTTTCTCTCTCTTTCTCTCTCTCTCTTTTTCCTTTCTACCTCAATGGGACCACCATCCAAAAAAATTAAAAATGAATGGTTCAAAGACTTCAGAGATTTCCCTTTATCATGTATTTAGTGAGACAGAAAAAACGATAGGTCATTTTGATTAACCCACATGAAGACACAGAGACTCACCAGAAAGCAGTTACAGTTTCTACTCCAGTGTGATGGTTCTTGGTTGGGGATGGCACACGTTCACAATCTGAAAACATGGCTAAGTGAAACAGTCTTTGTCAGACTGTGCTAGTATGCTAGGCATGGCTGGAAAACTGGAAATTCAGCTGTGGGCATATGGCATTTCTTTTATGAAGAGATTGGACTAAATTGTCAGGGAAAACAACTGACAACATTTCCTACCAATTAAAGAAGTTTCATGGTAACTTAAGATTTTTTTTATTCAGGTAAAATTGTTGTTGACATAATATGATTGTTTGTTATTCCAAAAATCTGAAAAACTCAGTGAAACGATGGTTCCCAAATGATCAGTACAGCATATAATGTCAGAAATTCAATCGTATACAGATTTTAAGTACACAAAAATTGTTGGGCATGGCAATGCATGCCAATAATTCAAGCACTGGGAAGCTGCAGCAGTAGAGTCTTGAATTTAAGGATAGCCTAGACTATGCAGCAAGAGAAAAATATAAGAACCCAGAGCACCCCTCCAACTTTCCCTTCCTTTCTCTCTCTCTCCCTCTATTCCTCTCTCCCCCAATCTCTCTTTCCCCTTCCACCCCCCCGCACAAGATAAATAAATAAGTAAAAAATTAAGTAAATAAACACAGAGATAAATAGACAAAATAACCATCAAAGTCTAGTGGATTATAAGAAAGTATGAATATCTTATTGCTATGATATCAAATATTATATTGTAAGCTGAAAAACAATTATTAGGTTTTTGTGCAGTAATTTGTACAAAAAAAAAGCCATGCAGAAGGTATAGGGCCTACACAGGTTTGAGTAGATGGGGTCACAGCTGAGAGGGAGAACTAGATTTGGTTTCTATACTTCACCAAGAAGCTATCTCCTACTGATAGCCACTTTAAAAACTAGCCTTTTTCTAACTGAAATCTCACTGATTATTTACGTACACATCCGGGTAAGCCCCATGACTCGTAGATGTTGGACAAAAAACAATGAACTCAAAGGTATTGCTTACTTTGAGTATTTTTGTCTTATTGGTATTATATATTTTGGTTTCTGTTTTTATGGTTTTTGAGTATATGTGTATGTTTATTGTTTGTATTTGTCCATTTCTCTTTTTTTGTCTGTTTGATTTTTTTTAAAAGAGAAAGGGCAGCCTCAGAGGCACATGGTATTGGGGAGGTGGGGGGGGATCTGAGAAGAGTTGGAGGAGGGGAAAGCATGATTGGAATATAGTATACAGAAAATCTCTTTTCAATAAAACAGACAAACCAACAAAAATCCCAGTAGCTACATTGTCTGTAATGACAATTATTGTGTGAGGCTGAGGCTCAAGTCTTTCAATCATAAAGTATTGCTGCATTCATGGTGAATTCACACATAAAAGAATTGACCATTAGCGATTATTTTTAGATATTAAAAGATCTCAAAAGCACTAAACATTCTATTCCTTTGTTAGTTATTTTTAATAAAATATAGAATCCATTTTAGCCTGCAAGAGCTTTATTACTGTTATCCTCAAATATGTTTTCTTAAAATGATTGATATTTTCTGCTGCAATTTTATATAAAAATAATATACCCCCCCCAAAAAAATAGCCTTAAAATCCACCAAACAAAAGAAACGAGACTAGAATTGAGAAGTAGAGCTCTAGGACTTCGTGTTTGATGATTATGCATCATTCCTGACACTGAAAGAAATGTAATCTTTATGGGGCGGTCCATTATTTTTGATCAGAAAACCAAGATTTTCTAGCCTGGTTATTTAACATCTATGGGACTTACAGCACCTTTATTGATTAATTTATTAATTAATTAACCTTAAGTTCTTCATAAAGCTAGAAAGACTCAACAACAAAACAAATCTCGCAGTTTACATTTGTGGCATATGATCAAAAAGGAAAGACTTACAAATTTCATTTAAAATGAGAAATTTAAAGTTCAGAAACATGTATGTTTTGACTGTGACATTGAACTAACACAGGGCTTCCTGTAGAGTAGAAATAAGTGTCCCAGTTAATTAATCTAAAAGCTGTAACTATTATTTTCTTCAGTCATTGAGTCAGAATAGTTCTTTTAACCTTTCTTAGAGCAAAAAAAAATTCACTTATGATTCCTGATTCTTACATGATTTTATGAAATACTTTTTATTTTTCAGGACATGCATTTTTGACAATTATGTTAAGCTACATTTATTGTTAAAATATCAGTCAAAATTATGATGTATACATTATCATAGCTTTACTGCTTATGCATTAATTAAAACAATCAGATATATGTCTCGTGGATGCCCTGGGACTAAAGGCGATTTGCATACAAGCAAATAAAATATTTAGCGTACAATATCTTCTTAAACATAATGGTTTAATTTAATGCTATTATGTTCTCAAGCCCACAACAATTTATAATGGAAGAGCAGCTCCCATCTACAGCAGTGGCCATAAACTGTGCCTCTTTGCTCTGTAGTATCCGCAATGAAGAAAATCTGATGTCTAACCTCAGTTTCCATTGTAGCCACTGTGGTGATATCAAGGTTGTACTTCCCATAGAAAGCATTCCTTTCTTAAAAATATATTTTAAAGATTATACCAGGAAGGTGTTGAAAACTCAGAAAGTCATTTTGTTCAAAGTTGCAGAACAGAAAGCTGATGGCATGTGACTTTTTGTGAGTAGTTTGCCTTTTGCCGAATGGTTTCAACTGATTATAAAGAAGATGTGAAGTAGCAAGTAGGCAACAAGAAAGTCAGTCATTCCCTAAACTCTGTAACCACCGTGCCCACTGCACAATTAAAATCTACTGTGCTTTTCAAATTCCAGACAGATCTTACATACGGAGATCAGAGGATAAGGTTAAGCAGCAGTCCTCAACTTCGACTTGTTGGAGTAGCCTCCTTGTTTGCCTCTGAGTATACCAAGTATAGCTAAGCCTCAAGTCGCCATCAAGTTCTCCTGTCTCTACCTCCCATCTAGTCATAGAAAAGCACTAAGATTTTACAGATATAAATAGATTTAACTCAGCTAACTTCTGATACTCATAATTTTAAAATTAATACCTTTTGAATAAACTATCCAAATAACTTTAGAAATAGAACATCATAGGAAGGAGTTTCAATTATACTGTAACCAATTTCTAGAGTATATTTGGATAATTTAAAAGAAAAAGTAAAGATATCCATAATTTAACTTAATATCCATATATTTCAGTAGCTTCTCTTAGACACTCGATTAATATGAATTTGGCACATTAGTTTCATCTAATCTCACAAGTTATTGAAATTTGGGCTTCAGACACAAAGTATCTGTTGTCTGGTAGCACACAAATCTGAAGTAGAAAATAGTGTCAAACACATAATTGATAACATTGATAGCTGTGGTGATGATGGATGAGCACTCATCACTTTTCACAGAACGTCACACAATGTTGCTATCAAGGAAATGAATCAGATGAACACTTTCCCTAAATAGAAGAGTTAATCAAGATGACTAACGTTTTTGCCAAAGAATGTGTTCTTCTAGCTGCTATGCATCTATGCTAAATCATACATAATAAGGACCGAGTCAGTTGGATAATGAAATTATCCTTATAGTTCTGTACACCATTTTTAATTACTTCTTCCAGATCTTTGTTTTAAATTAAGGAATATAAATACTAAGCTTTTGATGCCGATTTTTATATTAAGGCTTTTGAAACTGATAATTAGATTTTCTAACATTTTGCTATCAGTTAAAATAGTATGAGCTAAATGCAAACACTTCAAAATAAAATTGGACCTGAAGATAGGTTTTCTTGATTTGATCTATAGATGCTATAAAATCTTAATACAAAGATCAGCATGTTATTTATAAATAATTAGTAAATTTATTACACTGGTTATGTGGTAAGGGAAAGCATCTGAAATAGCCAACATGGTACTGAAGTAGGAACACAAATAAACTTAAAAATTCCAACTTTAAAGCATACAATGAAGTGACCATAATCCTATAACATATGATGGGGAATGTGTAGACATATAGATCACATACGATATTTGGAAAGTATATTTTCCATACGCATATAATGACACCCATAGGAAATATATGAATACCCTTAAAAATTCAGAATTAAGGAAAAAATGAGGAGTTATAAAGATGCCAGACACACAGCTAAAAAGGTGATTCAAGGGTTGAGAGTGTAGCTCAGAAGTGGAGCACTTGTCACTGGTCAGATATGTGCTGGGTTGTAGCCCCGGTCTCCGAAAAGAAGAAAAACCTGTCATGATAAAAATGCCAATTAAGGCAAAAATGAGATTTTTGTAACATATCCATTACTATGGCCAGCACTTAGAAAATGAAATCCACCAAATATCAACAATAAAAGAGAGAATAGAAGATTTTATCCATTGCTGATTGAAAAGCAAAAGGCACAATAACTTTGCAACATAGCCTGAAATTTGTTTCAAAACTTAAGCATATCATCACCTTGTGATTCACTGATAATTGCCCAAGAAGCTTAAAAGTTGTAAATGAACAAGAGAAACTGGACACAAAATTCATAGCATTTTTATTCACAACACAAAAGAAAACAAACAGCCTTAAGTAGGCCATTAAATAAAAACGACTACTGTTTATCTGGACAGTGGGATTTTTTCTTTGTGCTAAAATACATTAGCTGCAAAGCTATGGAAATGCATAGAAGAATCTTAGTTGTATATGACTAAGTGAATAATCCAATATGAAAATTCCACATACTGCTTGAATTAAACTATTTAACAAATTAGAAACAAAAACAAAACAAACAAGCAATAAGAAACAAAAGAAACATCTTTGGAAATCATGAAAGATTCATGTTTGCCAGGGGATTGGATGGTAACAGTTATGGTAGATAGAACAAATGACTTTAGAAAGGTCATTCTCTCCCACCCACCCCCTGAAACCAATAGAACAAACAACATGGGTTTAGGGTGAAAAACATGTATTGGTGAAAGGGTCATCAATTTTAAGAAATGCACCATTCTGGTAGGGGAGACAGATAATGAGGATTATGCATTTGTAGAGGCAGGGGTATAAAAAGAAATCTCTATTTCTACTAAATTTTGCTAGGATTCTAAAACTGCTCTAAAAATACAGTCTATCAAAAAAGTAGATTATATGCCATCTGCATAACATGTTAAAATTAAAATCTAAGGACTGGGTCCTAGAAGCAGTGTTTGTGAAGCTTCGGGAGTTTTCCTTCAGAATTCTTAGAATGCTGTTGGGCTCCTACTTTAAAGGGCTTCATTTTGCTAAGGGGTGGCATGTTTCCCACTTTGAAGATCTGACGTGTTTAATGGTCCTGGCTTTGAAGCAATGTGTGTCTGTGGGATTCCCTCATGAGCAAGTTTCCTGTTCAGGGAGAAACTGATCCTCTATTGAAGTTATTTACAAGATTATAGTTTCAACCCTCTAGACAGTCTAATCCCTGATATGGTTATCATGTTTTTGAAAATATTAATATGTTTGGAAAAGGTTCTACTTCTGAAGAAATTCTTCTTGCCAGAAGGAGACTATCTTTAATTTTTTAGTGGCTTGTTGTTTCAAGAATATTATATAATGTAGAATGACTTCACAGGGAAAACATTAAAGTAAGAGGTAATGCATTATAATTATTGTCTCCTTTTAGAATTCTGTGGAAATTAGAATAAAACCAGCATTTTGTAAATATGTGAATAGAAGTATTAGCAAATGTTTTTTATTTATTAAATTAAACTAAAATATGAACTAGTTTGTGTGCCTTACAATTATACTATATATATGCCAATTTTCATGTACTGACAGTTAAAATTTATAAAAGATACTAAACAAACAATAATGAACATTAGGTTTTTGCATTTTTCTATTGATGAGGACAATAAACTTCTTCTAAAGTGTCCCATGTTTCCATATATCCAAGGCTTCATTAATTGAACTGTCCCTAATGGTGGAAGTATTTAATATGTGAATAGAGAAGGTTGAAAGGAATGCAAGAATTATAATTATACTTATTTCAAAATTCTTTAGAGAAGAAAGAACAAAGGAAAGAAGAAAAACAATCAAGGAGGCCTCACATATTTTTTCCATCTTGAAGAATATGAAACAGAAACAGGAAATGGTAGCGTGATGGAGCTAGTGTTGCTAAAGGTGGATGCCTAAACCCAAGCCTATTTAAGTATTCTTCTTCTTCTTCTTCTTCTTCTTCTTCTTCTTCTTCTTCTTCTTCTTCATTTTTCTAAATTCCCACACATTTTCTTTAAGAGATAGACTAATTTGAAATACTTTAATGAAAAATACTTTACGACTCATCTTAGGTACAGTTATATTTAAAATTTATGAAATTCCAAGAAAGCTGAGGAGTAAAATGTTCTATCAGTCCATGGCTTCATGTAGACGAACATAATACAGTTTGGCCCCAGACTGCTTTGTGTTCAGTCTGCTTCTTCTGCTTACTTTCCACATGCCTGCTAAGTAACATTCTGAACACACTTCACCTCCATCTGCCATTGCTCAGTTGACTCCCTCTCTCTTTTGTTATTGTTTTTATTGAGCTATATTTTTCTCTGCTCTCCTCCCATCCTCTCCCCTCCTCTTCTACCCTCTTCCAAGGTCCTCATGGTCCCAATTTACTCAGGTGATCTTGTATTTTTCTATGCCCCATGTAGTTTAGATCCATGTATGGCTTTCTTAGGGTCCTCTGGGATTGTGAATTGTAGGCTGGTTTTTCTTTGCTTTATATCTAAAAGCCACTTATGAGTAAATGCATATGATATTTGTCTTTCTGGGTCCAGATTACCTCACTCAATATGATGTGTTCTAGATCCATCCATTTGCCCACAAATTTTAAGATGTCATGTTTTTCTGCTGTGTAGTACCCCATTGTGTAAATGTACCACATTTTCCTTATCCATTCTTTGGTCGAGCGGCATTTAGGTTGTTTTCAGGTTCTGAATATGACAAACAATGCTGCTCTGAACACAGTTGAGCACATGTTCTTGTGGTACCACTGTGCATCCTTTGCGTATATACCCAAAAGTTGTATTGCTGGAACTCGAGGTACGTTGTTTCTTAATTTTCTGAGAAATCACCATACTGATATCCAAAGGGGCTTTACCAGTTTGCACTCACACCAGCAATGGAGGAGTAGTCCCTTTACCCATATCCTCTCCAGCATAAGCTGACATCAGTGTTTTTAATCTTGGCCATTCTGACAGGCGTAAGATGGAATCTCAGAGTTGTTTTGATTTGTATTTCTCTGATGGCTAAGGACGTTGAGCATTTCCTTAAATGTCTTTCAGCCATTTTAGATCCCTCTGCTGAGAGTTCTCTGTTTAGTTCTGTACCCCATTTTTTAATTAAATAATTTTTCTTTTGATGACCAATTTCTTGATTTCCTTGTATATTTTGGAGATCATACCTCTGTTTGATATGGGGTTGGTGAAGATCTTTTCCCATTCTGTAGACTGTTGTTTTTTCTTATTGACTGTGTCCTTTTGCTTTAGAGAAGCTTTTCAATTTCAGGATGTCTCATTTATTAATTGTTTCTCTTAGTGTCTGTGCTACTGGGGTTATATTTAGGAAGTGATCTCCTGTGCCAATGCATTCAAGTGTACATCGCCCTTTCTCTTCTATGAGGTTTAGTGTGGTTGGTTGTATGTTGAGGTCTTTGATCCATTTGCTTGTTTGTTTTTCTCATTCTTTTTTTGTTTGTTTGTTTTGATTTTTTGTTTTGTTTTTATTATTTTTTATTAAAAATTTCCACCTACTCCCCTCCTCCTATTTCCCTCCCATTCCCCCCATTTCCCCTCCCCCTCACTCTCCAATCCAGAGAT
>LOEQ01001613.1:148346-185910 GCA_001685075.1 Bramus lutescens
GGGGAGGATGGGGAGATCTTGGGGGTTTGGGACGGTTGGGATAGAGGAAGGATAGTTGTGTGAGCAGGGAAGTAGATATCTTGGTGAAGGGACCCATTTTAGGGTTGGCAAGAGTCTTGACTTTGATCCATTTGGACTTGAGTTTTGTGCATGGCAATACTCATATGGAAAAGCAAAATCCCAGGATATCTAAAACAATCCTGTACAATAAAGGAACTTCTGGAGGCATCATAACCCCTGACTTCAAACTCTACTACAGAGCTACAGTACTGAAAACAGCCTGATATTGGCAACAAAACAGACAGGAGGACAAATGGAACCAAATCAAAGATCCAAATATTAATCTTCACACCTATGAACACCTGTTTTTTGACAAGGAAGCAAAATACATAAAATGTTAAAAAGAAAAGATATTCAACAAATGTTGCTGGCATGGATATAAACATGTAGAAGAATGAGAATAGATCTCTTTCGTATCTTAAAACAACCAAATTCAACCCCAGCTTTAAATACCAAACCACATTCTGTTCTTTGAAGCCACCCATGAAGTCAGAGCCTATGTACCCTCTGCATTTACACAACTCCAACAGTAAATAGTCTCTTATATCATGCTGACAAGATACATTGTGTCTTATCACAAGTCTGAGATGTTTAAGTGCCTTCAAGGAATAATTGGAACATTTTATAAAGCTTTGAATTTTCTAAATGTCTGAAATTAATAATTTTTCTGTGTTAGTAAGTTACTTGCATCATTTTAGAGAATTTAGTACTATGTAGTTTTAGAATTATTTATATTACTTTTAATATAAAAACAAATTCCATATATCTATAATAATTCAATTATTCAAACATATCACTGCTTTTATATAAAACTGTATTGCATAAAACATTATTTTACAAAATATTTAAATATGTGAACATATGAGATGTTCAGTAACTACAAAGAAGAAGAAGAGAGGAGGAAGAGAACAAAGAAGAGGAGAAGAGAGAAAGAGAAAAAGGAAGAGAGGGACAAAGGAATAGAAGGAGGCAGCATACTAGAACATGGGTGGTTAAGAAGGTGGGAAGGTGAGCAAAGTTTGGAGGGTATAAATCTCAACTTTCCACCTTCTTAGAAAATTACAAAAGTGATTTTCCATCGTTCATAGATTTAAGGATTTGGGGATCAATATGGCATAAGACTCTACACACTCAAATATCAACTCACATAAACTTATTTTACAAAATCCAAGGTCTTTCCTGCCCTCTGAACAGACGACTTGCTGCTTAAATTTTTCAATTCATTTCTCCACTCTCTTTCAGTGCTAAGATTTCGATTTCAGGACTCCCTAGATTTGAATTTCAAGTCAATAAATATGTAGTTTATAACACTAAAAATTACTAGATTTGGATACCAAATTAATTTGGTAAATGTTCTATTAACATTATATAATATAACTTTCCCCAATCTTAATTTTCTTCCTGTAAAATATCTCACCCTTAAAATGTATTGTGAGAATTTTTGGCAGGTTCTTAAACTTTGATTTTTTATTATATCTATTATTTATATTCTTTCTCTTCCCCAAATCCCTTTAGATTCCCTCCTGCTTTGTACCCACCAAATTTTAAGTTCTTTCTCAAAAAAACAAACAAAAATCCAAATCAACAATAATCTCACCAAAACAAAAAATAAAATAAAACCAAGCCCCTTCAAAACCTTCCAAATTATAGCCAAATGAAAAGACGTACCACACACACACACACACACACACACACACACACTCATCATCCACTGTAAATTGGTCAACTATTTCTGAACATGTGGACTCTCCTGGAGTGATTGATATGTACAATGTCTCTTGGAGAAAACTGATTATCCCTCTCCCATAGGTATAAGTAAAATTTTATTTGTTAACCTTTACCCTAGTGGCAATATTTTCATTAATTCACTAATTTTCTCATTTTTCTTAAGTATAACAAAATAAAATATAAGTAGATTTAAAAAAAGCCATCACGTGGGATTTGGAGAAAACAAACCAACAGAAGAAAAAGAGCCCAAGAGAAGGCACAATAATCAGAGACCAATTTGTTCATTCAGTCAGGAATCCTGTTGTGAGAAGTTTGACTTCATATTTTTTTAGCCTTGAAGTATAATTATTTTTATATACTTTTGGAGTTGGTTGTGTTTACTCTTTTCTTTTATGGGCCTGCCACCCAGCTCCCAAATAAATACACAGTCTTATTCTTTCTTATGAATGCCTGACATAGTTTGGTTTGTTTCTTGTCAGCTTTTCTTAACAATCATCCCGTCTATTTTTTTCTTTTGCCCTTTTACCCTTCTCTATTTCTGTATACCTTTCTTTACTTTTTTTTTTATTGAACTCTACATTTTCTCTCCTCCCCTTCCTTCCTCTCCCCTCCCCTTCAACCTTCTCCCAAGGTCCCCATGCTCCCAATTTACTCCTCCCATTTATTTCTCCTGTCTATTCTCTCTGACTGCCATTCCTGCCTATTCTTTACCCTGCCTAGCTATTGGCCATTCAGATCTCTATTAGACCAATTGGGTGTTTTAGGCAGGCAAAGTAACTCAGCCTCACAGGGTTAAGCAAATGCAACATAAAAGAGTTCAACACATCTTTGCGTAATTAAACAAATATTCCACAGCATAACTGGATGTAACACATCATTAACTAATACTCTACAACATGCTTCTAACTCTATGGCACCTCAACATAGCACGTGTTCATGAATAAGTGTTTCATGAATGAAAGCAAAGGTCTGGAAAGAAGGTTTAGAAAGGAAGTGAATGTATTGGAAGGGCAGAGGAGTATTGGTATGAGTGGGTATGCGAGGAGAGAAAATGGTGGGAAAGAAAGGGAGAGGGACAATAGAAGGGGGAGAGAAAATAAATGTTATTTCCAATTTTCTTCAATTTATAATTTCTCTGCAAACAAGGGGGTACTTTGACTTGAGTGAGCTTTTTACTAAGTCTATTAAGAAAAATAAATAACAAAATAGCATGAAAGAGACACATTAAGGACAAAAGAAATATCTCAAATGTGTTACAAATTAATTCCACCCATGGACTTAAGACAGCATATTGCAATCTCAACTGCTTTCAGCTGGTGGTGAGATGGAAAGAGAAATAAATGTGGAGATATGGCAAAGCTGCTGCAACGCTGTTTCTCCACAAGAAGGAATCATTTCTACAGATGAGATAATAACAGAGTATCAGTCTCTAAGCACATGCGCTCTTCCTTACCCACATGCCTTAGTATAGTGTAGTCAGCCATGAAAGTAGTGATGCTAACAGGAAATGTCGAATCACGGGTGGTTAGTTATTTCTAGGTGAATGATATATGCAGTATGGAACGTATTTGGCTGGTTTTTAATTTGCATGATATAAATACTGCAGTGAAGATTCAATTTAAACACAGGTGGAAAGTGAGATTTGAGAGTGGGCTATATGTACTGAATGACTGCAATCATTTGAGGGGGAAAAAACTAAGCTTGGTTTTAGAATACCCAGAAGGCCTAGTAATTGCCTGACAGGAATGGTAGTATGGCTAGGAGAGATGGTTGCTATAAGTCATGTGGATGGCACAAAAGAGGGAAGAGAGTATAAAAAGCAAAGCATTAATGAAATTGAGAAGAGGGCAGACTTTACACTACAAATGCTTCATTTCAATGAGGTTGGAAGCATTTTACTTCCTACTCGCATCGAGGAAGGAGTAGGTAGGAAAAACACACATGTTCTTCTGATATGGACCATGCTCCCATCGCTGCACTAGGCTGAATAAATACATTCAGTTACTGAGCTACACTGTCTCATCTTCAAGTATTTTTTATTTAAAAATATATAGTTATTTTCTTTCACGAATATTATTACTGTGTTTTCATGCATATATATGCACCGTCTGTGCACAGAGATCAGAAATGGGCATCGAATTCCCTGGAACTGGAGATATGCATAGCAGAGAGCTGCTATATAGGTATCTGGAAACTAAACCAACATCCAAATATTTTAACCTCTTAGGCATTTTTCCAATGATATTTTTTAAAATAAATATTATTTTTAACAACTCGTTGAGAATTTCACTCAATGTGTTTTTGTTCTTGTTCATCCCTAACTCCTCCCATACCCATCCCCACTTCCCAAACCTCTCCCTCAAAATTGTGTTCATTGTTTGAAATGTTGAGATATTTGGGGGAAAGAAAATCACTTAGATTTTTGAGAATGCTTGATATGTTCTAGAGGGCAGAAATTCACAATTGGCTGCTTTAAGGTACATAAAACAGTTCTGCCAAAAGAATGCTTATTTTTAGTGAAACTGGAAGTTTTCTATGAATGTGAATATATATATATATGCATTACTTTATTCTTCTATTCATGTGTTCACATTAGTTTAAGTGAAGTAATTTAGTACTCATATTACATAAAATTAACGTTTAGCTTATTCTGAAATCAATTTTCTTTTAAGTAGTAGAGTTAGCTTTATGCATACAATGGGAAAACATTCTAACATTGCAGAAAGTTTAATGACACCTCAGTGAAAACCCTTAAGTTAAAGGGGTGTATATAAAGAACTTAGAATCTAACAGATTTCAAGCAAATTAGACTTCATTTGTTTTTACAGGGGATAATTCTCCAACTATAATAATGTAATTATCAGTATCAATAGATACTAAGGCTAATTTTGTTCTGTTTCAGGCTTAAAAACTATGCCAAGAAAACAGAGTAAGTACATATGTATATATACTATATCTTGATTAATGGATACTAAGGATATCTTTTTGTTCTGTCTGCTTGGTTAGCTTCGTTTCAAAAGTGATACAGATCTTATGCTGCACGGCAAATCCAGAAATAGTCCATGTTCCTTTAAATTCAGGCAATGAATCATTTTCTATTACTCTATGTCAACCCAGTCTATGACTGAAAGGCATGAATTATGTGGATATGGACCAGTAGGTGAACCAGTCCCAAGAAATGCATGATTTGAAGATCCAAGTAAAATATTCTATTGAAAAAAGGTGTTTTAAGTTAAATCATAAATAATATATAGTACTTATGAAAGACACTGCCTCTAGTTTGTTTAAAAATCAGCAATACATTTCTAAGAAAAATCACATACTATTTAAAGATTTTCTGAAAAGTGTATCTTGACTACATACACTTGCCAGTACTGGATTTTAGATAAAAGTTACCTATCAAAAATTAGTTTTTGCTTTATTCAAATATTATTCATGGAAAAATAAATAATGCAACAGTCTCCTCAGATCATCTATGTCTTATGAAACAACCATTAAAGTAGAAATCTAAGAACAGTTTTCAAAACTAAGATATCACATTAGTTGTAAGAATCAATAATGTTCCAGTTAGACCGTAGGGAAGGGTAATGTAAACAAAACAATAACAAAGTTAGGTTAGTGTATCAGTATTATTTTAATTATCACTAATTAATATTTATTCTACACTGATGCACTATTTATTGCAGAGAACCTCAAAAATTTAAGTTAAACTAAATTATAATAAAACAGTATACAAAACTATTTTTTAAAATACTAGAAGAATAATTTTCAAAAGTAAACAGCAATTTAGAAAACATCACAACACTAAAATTTTCTGAAACACCTAGAACTGTTTGGAAAATTTTAACCCAATTGAGTCTGTTAGTATGCTCTAAGTCAAACTGAGGAAAAACAGGAAAATTTTAAGTGCAAGTTATCAAGGAAATGAGGGAAACTAAAAATTCAGTAAAGTATTATAAAATTTCTTGCACAACTGTTTATTTATGGAATTTTACATAAGCCATTTTTGAGGATGCATCTATCCCTAATCATACCCTAAAATTGCCATAGCAACTTTGATGGGACAATAATATCAGCGATACAATGGCAAGAACAAAAATAGGAGGAACTAAAAGGGGCACCAGATCTTAGTAAAACTGGTTTGTAAAATGACAGGGAGGCATCCAGTTATATACTCATTCATCTTTAATTAAATATCATTCATTAGCTGTGGATAAGGAATGTTATTCAGCAGCTAAAATGCTGAGTTACATAGCAACTTAGGGCAAAATGGAAACCGTGGACCTCTGCATAAATTCACTTGACTGTCCTCACATATTTTTGACACAGTGAGACAGGCTAATAAAAGTTTACAACCAACACAATGATATATAAAAGCTAACAGGAACCCTTCGTTTGCAAAGCACTCTCAAACTGGTGCTCGCTGCAGTAGTCACCTGGACTGCCTATAGTCTCAAAACAAGTCATATACCAATCAGAAACCTACCTTCACATAAAAGCTGACTGTGTCTGCTACCATTTGCATTCATTTTTGATTCTAAGTACTGCACTGCATCAGCTCTTGCTTATATTGACATTTAGTATTTTGTTGCTTTCCAAGTTCTACCTCCCAATGATTTCTAGGTAATATAGGTGTGGACTCAAGCAAGAGTTGAAAATTAGATAGCAACGTGACTGCTCTCAATGTGTTAGAATGTTCATATATGATTTGTTTCCCCTCGACCGAAGAATAGATAAGGATAATGTGGTACATTTATACAATGGAGTATTACACAGAAGAAAAAAATGACATCTTGAGATTTGCAGACAGATAATGGAGCTAGAAAATGTCATATTGAGTGAAGTAACCCAGAACCAGAAAGACAATTATATGTACTCACTCATAATTGGTTTTTAAACATAAAACAAAGAAAATCAGCCTGCAAATTACAATCCCAGAACCTAGACAACAATGAGGACCATAAGAGAGACATATGTGGATCTAATCTACATGGGAAGTAGAAAAAGACAAGATCTCCTGAGTAAATTGGGAGCATGGGTACCATGGGGAGGGGGAGGAAGGAAGGGGAGAGAGAAAAATGTAGAGCTTAATAAAATCATTACATAAAATTTGTTTCCAAACCGAATACTCTTTAGCTTAACGCTTGCACCCTGTCTGTCTTCCCTTAGAGTGCTACATTTGCCACAAGGGTGTACAAGACACCTATATACACAGAGAAACACACACACACACACACACACACACAACGTTGTATTTTCGTGTTTTGGTACAACTTCTTACATTTCTTTCAGAAGTTCTCAGAGTATTTGTTTCTCAATGTTTTAACCATTTCTCAAAATAAAATCTATTTCTTCTTTTCTTTAATTTGACAAAAAATTTTAAAGGAAGTTATTAATAATTGCTTGGACTTTGGCATCATTTCATTTTGGCTTGTAAAGAAACTGAGGTCACTTGTCACATTATTCTCTCATATGACCCTCATGCGCTCCACCAACACAGTACTCATAGATTATAGTTGGATTTCACATAATGACTAAGCTAGAAACATAAAGTGTTTAGGTCTGGAGATTTATTTAATCTCTTCCCAGATCTCAGTTGACTATGGTATACAACCTTTTCTATCTCTTATGCTCTGCTTCAATTCTGGTTACTTGATTTCCTCTTTCCATTGAAGCTCAAGTGTTGGACCGTAGCAGCTCTAGTTGTTTTGTGGTGCTGTGTTGGTATGCTCTATTTTTTTTATTTTGTTTTTCCAACACCATGCATTCCTTTGTGAATAACAATTTTCAATATGTCCAGAAAGATGTGCTGCCAGTTTCAGGTGACTCTTACTTGTTAGATGTTTGTGGTCATCAACACAATGGTGCCATTTTTTAATTTTAAATAGTTTCCCTTTCCATTTCTGGTATCTTTTTCAATTTTTTGTTTGCTTTTGTTTTTGTGTTAAATATTGATCCCTAGGTGTGGGGGTTGCTTTTTAGATGTAGCCTTTGAGACTCAACTTCACAACTCTGCATTTTGTTTGGTTTTGGTTTTCTAAGTTCTCTATTACAAAGAGAAATTCCCTTGATGAAGAATGAGGACTATATTTACCTGTGATATAACGACAAATATTTAGAACATAGTTTGGAATTATGCTGGTTTATCACAGTGATAGATGTAAGTTTTCCTTCAAATTCATATCACTAACCTAAGTAATTAGTTAGACTTCTAATACGAGGTATGATTTTCTTCATGTTATGCAGGTACAGGTATTAAGATCAATTAAAAACTTGCTGATTACTGACAAGATCACTTGTGCTACTATTGTACTCTTAGGGTTATTCTCCCACTCTGTTCATAGTTGCGGTTCACTGGAGTCATGGTTGGATAGCACAGTTGGTTACTTTTTCCTTTTGAAAGCTTGAACTGTGTCTGAAGGTGTCATTGAAGGTAGTCCTCAGGGAGGAGATTTTCATGTAAATTCCACTTCAAGGCTCTCTGTGGCCTGTGCCTGACATACATGGTAACTTCAGCAATGTTGCAGAAGAGGGGATGGAAAGATTCTAAGAGCCAGAGGGTAAGAGTTTGCTGTGAGATTGTGTCTCCTAGAACTGTTAGAATCGACACCAGTAACATGTCACCAAAATGATTCCCTAAGCACGAGCTGAAAAAAAGGACAACAGCAGACAAGCTAAAGTGACTAGAACTAAGGACATCAAGAGACATCAACCCTCCACAAAAAACTACAGGTAACCAAAAAATGCTGAGCATTGGATCAAGATTCTTCCCAAAGAAAAAGTACATCAATTGGTTACCCAATACTAACTGGTCAACCAAGAAAACATACATACAAATAACATTGTACAGACTGAATAGGTTTCATTTAGGAATATATATGTATATATGGAGCATATATGAATGAAACAATAATTAACAAAAATGGTCATGAATTTGAACGAGAACAAAGAGGAATATATGAAAGTTTTTGAAGGGAAGAAAGTGAAAAAATAATTAAATTATAATCATAAAAATAATTTTAACAATAAAAGTGAAAAGACAAAAATATGAGACATTTGATGAAAATGTCTTCAAACCATTTCATATACTACTCTAATATACTAAATTAAGTGCTTAAACTGAGACTAACTAATTACACAATCTGGTTATTACATGCATTAAATACTGCAAAAGAGTGCCTCATGGAGTTGTTTTTTTCTTTTAATAGTTTGCTTGGTCCTTCACTAATAAGTAATAGACTGGTTCTAAGACATTCTTCTATTGCCTCTTGCCATTATATCTCTCTCTTCCTACTGTTGCCTTATTCAACTAATTAAAAAAAACACCGTAAATTCTGACCTATTGTAGGGGACATTGAGCTAAACACCACTAAGGATGTGTACAATTTTGTGTCACCTGTGTTCCTTTAAGAAGGTCTTTTTCATGTTTCTCCATAGATATTTTGAATGTGTTCATTTTTGTATGGAAAGCAAATAAGCATAGAAGTAAATCTTGACTGAACATTTAGAATCCCCCTGACAGCAGTGTGATTTATCCTGAGAAATAGCATTGTGACCTTAGCAACTGGATTCTAGTTTGGGGCATACTATCTTTGAAATTATTATTTTTCAGAAAGCAAAAAAGAGTGATATTTTATAAACATGGAAATTATGTGTAGTTATAAATAGAATTGGTCACATGTCATTTTCAGTGTTCATGAGAAACTAATTTTTCAAAAAGTCTCCAATGAAATTAAGTTTAAAGACTGTTTTATGAGCCATTCATTATCAATTGCAACTAAATGCCATAAGTGTCAGTATAATAGATTATTGCTTCTATTATTTATATTATAATCTGACAATAAATTTAGTTGAATTTAAAATTGAAATCAAGAACATGAATGATTTTCTACTGGTTTTAAGTAAGTTTATTCTTTCCTGTTTTTTTTTCAATTTTATTTTTTAATATTTATTTGTTTATTTTACATCCCAACCATAGTTTTCCCTCCCTCCTCTCCTCCCAGTCCCCCCATCACCGTCTGTCACCACCACTTCCCCATCCACTCCTTTTATCCTCTCCACACCCTCCTCCAGGTATCAACTAAACATGGCACGCAGTAAGACTAAGCACCTTCCCTTATATTAAGACTGGGCAAGGCAACCCAGTGTGAGGAACAGGGTCCCAAAAGCCTGCAAAAGAGTCAGATAGTCCTTGATCCCACTGTTAGGAGTTCTGCAAGAAGACCAAGCTACACAACTGTCACATATATGTAGACTGCATAGTTCAGTCCCACCACAGGCTCTCCAGATGTAGGTTCAGGCTCTGTGAGTCCCTTTGAACCCAGATTTGTTGTTCCTTTGGGTTTCCTAGTGTTGTCCTTGACCCTTCTTGCCCTTACAATCCTTTCTCCCTCTCTTCCACAGCTTTCCCAGAGTTCTGCCTAATGTTTGGCTGTGGCTCGTTGCATCTATTTCCACTAGCTCCTGGATGAAAACTCACTGATGACTATTGGGGTAGGCACCAATGTTTTCTAGATGCATATTTGTAAAGAACCTGAGATATATGAACACACAAGGCATAAGAGTAGAAAGTAATATGATCCTGGGTAAATGGAAAATCCTGATTTATAGTTGAACCAAATGTTTAGGTGCAGTATATAATTTTAAATGAAAAGTGACTTTATATTGTCATTTTGAACCAATAATGGCATTATGTCCTTATATTTAAATTTATAGGCTTTTCAATACTATAAGCAATTTAATAAGAATCATAGATGATCACAGATACTTTAGTAAACCTTTTACATTGATAACGGGAAGCAATGGGATCTCTGTATTTACTGAAAGGACACTGTGCACTTGTCACAGGTAATAGCAGCAGGCTATTAATAATACACTCTACCATTTCTTAGTAGAGTAACCAATATTTCTAAGTTTCTGGTTGCTCAGTGGTTAGGACTATATTATATTAATATATTATTTTATATTCTGCAAGGAATAAATAGATATGTATAGATTCTGGTTGCATGGGTTGGTATTCAGGAAACCATTTATTATTTCTATTATATATTCCTTAAATATCATAGAAAATACTGTTTTTCTTACAATATTTTGAGATTGGTATAATGACATTCATTTGAAAATTATAATTCAGATACAATATACATGATATTTAACTTATTTTAGTGTCTCCTAGAGCAGAAATCCACTTTTGATTGTTAAGAAACATCTAGGTGCTACAGTCAACTCATGAATATGTAGAAACTATCATTGTTTCATATTTTTTTGAAATTCAGGTTTCTGAATTAAAGGGTGTATAAAAATAATATTTACACATTAATTTTGACTGGGAACTAGGACAGCAAACCTTGGGAAAGGGAAGAAAATGAAAAGCAGCATTTTTTTATAATAAAATGAAGATATTGATTAAACAGACTGTTCTCACTCTCAGATTGCCAGTCAAAATTAAAGATCAACAAACAACAGAATTTACGTTTTCTGGCATTCCTGGGTCACTTCCTGAAGCTCACTCTGTCTCTTTTTCTGCTTAATGTACTGTGCACTCTCCAAACACAGTCATTTCCTATTATATGAATTATGTTAGTTTGTATCATCATCTTAAAGACATGGTAAAACAAAACCATATTTTCCTGTAAAATGGGGGGATGACCCCTTCAATATTGTGCCTTTCTAAGCTGATCAACAGTCCCATCTCTAACAACTGCAAATCCATCCATGTTAGTTGAGGATTTGTCTCCTGTGGCCTTTTTTCCCTCCTTTGTCAAATTTGCAGGTTATTCTGCGTAAGTTTTCACCTTGACTCTACACTCTACATGACACAGGTAAGAAAGCAGAAAGCCAAGTGCAACATCCTTCCTTTGGAGAGAACACACGGTGCAAATTCATGCTGTGAGACTCTGCACTGCTCCTCAAGCCGATGAACAGGTGTGAAAAATGTGTCAGCAATCTGCAAAGCATATTTTATACTGCCTACTATTCTATTATTTAGCTAACAATGAAATTGTCTACCCAAAAAGAAGCATTTTTATGATACTGAATTCTTGAAAGAGGAAGATGTAACTTTGAGAATTTCTGTCTAAAAAGCTCCATTAAAAATCACAAGGTAAATAATTAAAAAGTCAAAATCAAAATCCCAATAATAGCCCCATAGTTCATACATTAAAAATCTGCTTTTTCTCGCTTGCCTTAAAAAAATACTTCTTACAACAGCTGAAAGGAGGAGAACCAGATCCTGAATATTTAATAGAAAATAAAATGATATTTATTTTTAAGTGCATTCTATATTCAACACAACTGCATACTCACAACAAATCTATGGCGTTGCCCTGACACAGTTACTGCAAAGGTTTTTCCTTGCTGTCTCTAGGGCCCAATTGATTTATCTGCCAGAAGCCTAAAGCCCCAAAATAAGATAGCTTTGAGTTTACAGAGGTCATTTTTCATTGTCTAAATAAAAATTTCTAAACAAAAATCTCTCATCCTGTTAACCGCGGGGTCCTTATCTCCCTAGAGGCTCCAGCAACCTGAAAGAAGCCATTTCAATTCTTTCATGAAGAAAGATAAAAGCAAGTTTTCGATTAGAAAGCCCAGCAAAACCTTCTTATTAAATGGTGGGAACAGTAATGAGTTGAAAAGGCAAAGCTGTTCCAGAATGGGGCGGGGGTTGGGAAATAAGGAAATTATTATGCATGAGACAAACAGTGTTCAAGACCTGGAAGACAATCACAGACAGTGACATTTGAGGAAGCAAAAAAGAAGTTTATGCATCTTGCAACTCTGCACACTTAATTCCTACCCAAGTCCTCGATAAACTGCTTACCTTGATCAGGCATATTTTCTTAATTGTGTGTGTCTACACTATCAACCAACTACATCTAACAATAATTATAAATTCAGACTCATCTTTGATCTGTCATCTTTCAAAATGCTTATGCAGCACAGGCAGAGGGAGAACGTGGTGTGCTATTCCAGCTTTCAAATAATAGATTTTGTGAGACTAAGCTAAAAGGAAAATTATCATAAACGACATTGTAGACTAAGTTTTTGAAAAAAAGGTAAACACACACCAATGAAGATGCCTGAGGTAACAAACCAGCACTGAGGAAGAAAAGCTAAACAGCTCACATTCTGGTTCTGCTCCTAATAATCCTAAGAAATAGAAACTGAGGCAGGGGGATGGGAAACATCTTTAATTCAATGAGGTCAAATTCTTAGATTTCTTCTTTCAGTTTTTCTTATAGAGGTTTTTCATGTTAGTTTTTTATGTTTTTGTTAATTTCATACCGTGAGTGAAACCCTTGAGACAAATACTCTGGCACGTCCCATAATACTTCAGCTTCCTTATTTGCCTCCTCGTAGACTAAAGGTGTATCTATCACCTTGTATTCCTCTCTGTCTGGGCACATATCCTGAAAAGAATTTGAAGGTTCTCTTTGTTCTTCACCTCATCAAAAACATGCATTTCTTTCCTCCCTTCAGATAATATGAAATAATAGTAAAAGTCCTGATAGTATAACTAAGATTAATTATAATTAAGAGTTTCTCTGTGCATCCCTGGATGTCCTGGTACTCACTCTGTAGACAAGGCTGGCCTCAAACCCAGAGATGAGCCTGCCTCTGACTCCATCGTGTTGGGGTTACAGGAATTAAATGTGTTCAACACCACGACCCAGATAGTGAACTATTTTCACAAGGTATGATACCATATCAATTGATGCAGAAGTTATTGCATCTTAAGGGAATATTTATATTTTTAATACTTTATTCTACACATAAATTCATTCTAGTAGATTCATAAGGAGGATGTCTTCCTAAAAACAACAGAGCTGTGAGAATAAAAAATAAGATGTGCTTGGGGGAGAGAAGGAAGGGAGGGAGGGAGAGAGAGGGAGAGAGAGAGAAAGAGAGAGAGAGAGAGAGAGAGAGAGAACAAAGAGAAGAAAGAACGAACACCTATTTTGAACATTTTAGGCCAAAATAAGATTGAAAGTTTTCTACAGGGTAAAATGTACATATTTCACCATCAGTTTATATATTGCAATGGACTCAACACTGACTCATGAGCAAACATATGCTTATGAGACCACATTTGGGAAAATTGTAATATTTTTCTATTTAGTGACAAATCTTCATTATGTGTCTGAAATGCTGCTTACATATTGAACACATGACTGTTTTCTAGACATATGGATCTTATCTCAATAATAAATACAGAATATTTATTCTATAGTACTCTATAGAGTGTAAAACACCAATCTCCCAGTCTTATGTATTCACTATTTTTTAAAATATTTCATTTAATTTTTAGAAATTTGATATTTGTATATTTTGATCACATTCATTCTCATTTATAACCCTTCTCAGATGCCACCCCCATACCACACCCACCTAAATTTTTATTCTCAAGATTAAAAAGTACAACAAGTTCAATATCTACTGTTTGTATATTCATATGTGTATGGTTATCCTCACCAGGGGACCCACCATAAAACAAAACAAAAAACTAATCCTCTCTCTCCAAGCATCTATATTTATCAATTGCTCCTCAGCTAGTGGTATGACTTTGAGCCCACCCTCTAGATCTATGAAGAGATTTTTGTCTCTTTATTTCAACCAAGTCCTGTGTTCATTATAATTCAACCTGGGGCCAATGGATTTTGGAGATGAATTCAGACTGCTCCCTCAACTGTAAGTTAAAAATTCTGCTGGAAATTCGAATGCCTGACTAGAAAGCATTGATGCATGACTTCCACAGGCCTCACATAAGTGATTTCACTGAGTTGGATATTGACATATCTGTGTCATTCTGTAGAACTATGCACTCAGCACTGCATAAAATTCCTATAAACAAAATGGCAGCTTATACAGCAAGATTCCAGGAGATATTATGCCCTGCCTCAGTGTTTCTTTAGTTTTGGTACTTTTCTACTAGTTATATAATGCTTTAGTCCCCAGACATGTCTTAATTAAGTTCAGGTACATTTTCATTATTATGTTATTTCCATTTTTAAACTATTTTTGAAAATATTGTAGTGGATATTCTTTTACCTACATTTTTGTATAATTGTGCAAATATTCTTGTAGAAATCTTATATAAATATATACATATAAAGTGTTATTTACAAATTATAATCCTCAAAAGTCTTAAGGTTATGTGGAGCAACTTTTAGTATTTGCCTTTGTTGGAAGTAAATTTTAGATAAGTGATTTTTATCTATTTAATTTTCAACTTTTCTGTTAAATATTTATGCCATTTCAAACATTTTACTAAATTGTATGTGACTCAAATAAATAAGGAAAGTTTAAAATGAGGAAATTCACGTTACAGAAAGTCTTAAGGATAATGGGGAGGAACACCTGATTTATATCACCTTGTGTAACATATACATCTAAATCATAAAGAGACATCTTGAGTTACCAAAGTGGTGTTGGAACTTCTCAGCAAAGTGAGCAGAAACAAAGTTTTCTTTTCCCATCATTCTGTTTTTTCCATAAACTACTACTGTTGACAGAGGTTTTTGTCTTGCCCAGTCCCGAAGCTGTTCAGTCCCAAAGAAACACACAGAAGCCTAAATTAATTATAAACCTGTCAACCTATTAGCTCAGGCTTCTTATTAGTTAACTCTTACATCTAACATTAACCCATAATTCTTGTATGTGTTAACTACATGGCTTGGTACCTTTTAACAGTGAAGCATTCTCATCTTGATTTCTGTGTCTTAGTGTGACTGCAGATTCAGCCTTTCCTCTTCTCAGATTGTCCTATTCTGGTCACCCTGCCTATACCTCCTGCCTGACTACTGGCCAGTCAGCATTTTATTAAACCAATGCAAGTGACAAATCTTTATAGGGTACAAGATCATTGTCTCACAGTACCCCCCTATTTTTTCTAAATAAGAACTCTGAATCTAATCTCCTTTGTTTAGTTTTATCCTGACCATTATCCACAACAACTTGTAACCAACACTTCAAACAATGATAAACAGCCATAAACCATTTTGGGGAGCAATATGGATATAGTTTCCCAGGCTGCTTCCTGCTGATTAGGGACACTGATATTCTTCTGGGGATGTAAAGAAAATTTAGGATTATGGTCAAGTCCTGACTGGAATATTCTGTGAGGTTTGATCATCTCAGTCAGCAGTCTTCAGGCTATTCTGGATGCAAAACTCAGAGGAAACTCCAACAGAGGTCCTCTGAAATGTTGAATCATCTGGGCAATCTGCTCCTATTGGAGATTTTTAAGGGGGTTCTTACTTGGTCAAATTTGATTTTTCTTACGCCAGAATGAATCCACAGCCTCTCATAATGGTGTGGGAAGTCAATATGTAGATGTGTAGTTTTTATTGATTAATGAATAAAGCTACTTTTGGTCAATGGCTTAACAGAGTAAAGCTGGTGGGGGGATCCAAACAGAGATGTAGAAAGAGAGTATGTGGAGTTATGGGACGCCATGTAGCCACCACCAAAGTAGAAAGATGCTTGGGAACTTTACTGGTAAACCATTTTGTGGTAAAATATACAATAATGGACATGGGCTAATTTAAAACATAAGAGCTAGCTAGCAATACACTTAAGCTATTGGCCAAGCAGTGTTTTAAATAATACAGTTTTGTGTAATTATTTTGGGTCTGAGTGTCCGGGAACAAATGAGCAGCCTCCACCTCTATACTATTGCTATGTTGTTACACTTTACACCTTCATGCTTATTGGCACTGAACTGTAAAACTGGTTAACCCTCTTTCAAAGGAATAGCACTATATTCAAAGATAAGATGTAGGAAAAAAGAACAGAATCAATCATTCCTGTGTCAGAAAGAGAGAGAAAAACCATTGTCCCAACAGATTATATTTTTATGTTTTATTAGCTAAAATAAGAGCACATGGCATCTTTTTTATGAAAAGGGAATCTGAAAAATAGAACAGGGGCATTCCTAGTGAGAGAATGGTGCAGATGTAACGTTATCTATCGCCATATCCTTTTGTGAATATTACATTCCATAATACCAACCTACCGGGCAAGATACTCCCACTGTTGCAACAGTGGCACAGTTTTATAGAGGCAAGCATGGCTCTCTGATTCAATTTGAGCCCTGTTCCACAGGAGAAAATACATGTCAGGTATTGTAAACCTGCTCAAAAACATCCAGCTAGGGAAAAAGAAGTCATAGAGCCTAGGTGAAACTTACTACTGTTCTTTAACTTAATTACCATAGCAACAAAATTCCTTCTAAATATGTATATTTATACCATAAAGCCTTAATTAAAAAAGACTCTTTTGGTGTTAAGAAAGAAATTTCATGGCTTTACATGGTAATGATCATACATCACATTTGAAACAAGTGATGGCTTAGCAATAAAGAACTTATACTACCACCCCTTTTAAGGTTCAAGAGACATTACAAAAGAGGGGACAGAAAGAGCAAAAGAGACATAAGATGCAAAGAAGTGATGCAGAATGACATTTTATGGACAACTGCCATTCTGAGCTCATGAAATCACAGTTATCTGCACTAGCTATCAATAGTAAAGTGGATAAGAAAGGAGCTCATGGGATCCACCATGCTGAAATATAAGCTACTGATAGATTCTGGGAGAGAAGTAATTATCTTGAGATATGTACTAACTGTTAAGTGTACAAGGCTTAGTAGATAGTGAATCACAAAACAAAAATATGAATGCATTTGCAGGAAGGATGGAAGGTTCACAGAAGGAGTGAGAGTAAGATAAGAGAGAGTGGGAATGAGAAAAATTAGAATGCATAATGTAAGTGAGCAACATTGTCAAAAAACAAATTTAATTTTTGATAAAGAAAACTGGTACTTTGAGCATCTCAATCTTATGTGTAAAATAATGGAAGAAAAAGAAAAGAAAGGGAAAGGAAAAGATTAAGAAAAATTCTTGAGAAATGTTTAGGGACTATTTTGTCAGGATATTGTTGAGTTGAATGCAAGTCAGGTTTGCCGGATCCCAAAGCCTTCTTTATTACTCACTTAACCAATAAATTAGTTAATTAAGTAATCAATCACATTTACAAAGAGCAGCATTTCATTAAATGTCATATTATGCCCCACGCATGGTCTAAGGAAAAGGAAGAAATCAAAGTAAAACAAATACCATGGTATGGATCTATTGAAAGTAAATGTCTTAAGAAATTCAACTTAATTTGACATTTGTATCTATAGTAGTATAACAAACCCTCCTCCCTAAAACATTGCTGAAATCAGCAGGCTCTTAGGCACTAAGAAAAGAAGTTTTCTTAGGGTAAACACCAAAAAACACAAAGATGCGAACTTATAAGGTTAGGGATTGAACCCAGAGCCTCTTGACCGTTAGGCAAGCACTCTACTACTGAGTTACATTTTCAACTCATGAAAAATATGTGCATTTTTCATATATTTGTATTCTGGTTTAGGTTTATGCCATCAACTATATCTTATGCTCAGCTCCATATACAGTCAGGAATTTCTGCCTTTGTCAACAAAATATGAATGTATTTTTATAAAAAGTTAAAAATAAAAGTGTGTTTTATGACATCCCAATAAGAAAACAACTGTCCTCAACCTCTGTAATGGCTTTAACATAAAGAAGTAATATGTGATTTCTAGCCTTATACCAGTCATATAGATGAAGAGATAACATAAACAAACATAAACCTCCTATGAAGAAACAAAGTAGTGAGTTCAAATTATATTGATTTTCTGGTTACCAAATACCCTAGTCTTGAGTACCATAAACACATCGCACACTACTAATTAGTTCACACTTGGCAATAATCTCATTGTATATCATAATCAAGGCAATGCAGTACACCATCATCTGTTCACCATGCTTTCTTTCAGCATACCATCTTATTTTGAAAGATCTGAGATAAATTCTTTAAATGAATATATTTGCCCAGAAATAATTATGACTCTAATCACTAGAAGATTTTTAACTCTCAAATTAGGTAAATAGAACATATGCAAATGTCCATAATATAAAACTGTTCATATATNATATATATAATCAGTTATATCTGTGGCTGTTTCCTCTGAATTATTCTAAAGAACCGTTTTCCAGCGGCAATTCTAATATTTAGATTATTTTACTGCAAAAAAGACTGTTTGATTTTTGCTAGGAATTAGGTATTATCCATACTTCACTATCAATTTATAAGGCAAAATGGTTTATAATTCTTTAGGTTTTGATATAGAATCCAATGTAATCAAATCTAAACATATTTGACAAAACAACAACATTGGAAAATCCCCAGAGATATGGATTAATGGTTTGCTACAATCATTATGGATTGGGAAACCTAGATGTTCTTTTATTCTCTGTCTCTAACGCAATCTGTTTCCTGTACTTATGGCTACTTTTAAAAACTTAGTAAGTTCTTAGCTGTTTTCTTATGGCTAGTAGTTATTTGTCAACCTGTTGTCATCAGTTTTAACATTCAAAAAGTTACACACACACACACACACACACACACACGGACAGTTCAGTTATGTCAACTGCATCTGCATCTGGTCCTAATTTAGGTAAACTTAAATTTTTTCTTTAAAGGCTTGTATACATACAGTCAATCTAACTGATGATACTAAAAATGTGACATCCTCTGCTTTATGACTCCATATACAGCTTCTCCGAATACATCTAAGAAGACTTTCTTGTCACAGAAAGTGCCCAAGTTGAAATTTATAATTAACTTTCAGAATGCTTATGAGAGGAGTGCTTTATAAAAAAAGTTGTGGTTTCATTAGAAACGTATGATGTTCCTAAAGTTTTAATTATACCTTTCTCGGGAATTTTAACTTACTTTATCATTTGTTTTCTATTCTCTTCTCAGTTAAAACTATTAAAGTTTTAACAAGAGAACTGGTAAGGATATAATAGGGAAGAATAACACAACCTCCATCTTCAAGGAGCTTACAGTCTTCTGAGTATTGAGAAATATACAACAGAATCCATTATTAGGTCTTTTCAAGAATTGTAAGCCTGTAGCATGTGGGTGTTGATCAGACTGGAACCTTTCAGGAAAGGCACCCTTGAGTGTGGTTGTGCTAGATGGCACGTATAAGGTGAGTGTTATATTTATTTCATCACTAAAATCTGAATAGATCACATAGTCTAATAGAGAGCTCTACAAAGCAGATTGGGCATACTACTGAATGTGGATAAGGAAGTATGAACAACGGCCAGCTGAAGCTCTTCTACATTCAATACTTACCACAGATTGAAGAGCTTTTCATTTGGACATTCCTTGTTCACATCTCATCATGAATTTCTTTTATATTGTTACTTTAAGTCTTATGTACTATTGTCTTTCCTTATGCTCTTATATAGTGTCCTCCTTGTTCATTTATGTGCTTATCTGTCAACTCCTACCAAATTCATTTCTTCTTCTCTTTGAGAGAACAAATAAACAGAATCAAACAACTTGTTTCCTCCCACGAAGCAATACTAAAGCCTTGTATAAGAAATCATGTGCTTGTGCATTTTACAGTCAAAGTATTCTGAAAGAAGAAAGGCAAATAGTCAGTCTTGATATATGAGATTAGATTACCAATACATTTATTTTACCTGATGATATTAACCTTTTAGGATAAAAATGTATTTTAATAGCTACATATAAAATACATTCACTGATATGTAGAATACAAAGAACACAGTCATTCCAAGAGACATAGATGATTATTTTCCAAGTGTTGAAGTAAAACATAAAGAGGAAGGAATGAGACAATGTACACATAAATGCAGCCACACACACATACACAGAAACACACAGAAAAACTATGCAAAGAATCACTTTTGTCTTTTAGAATATGCTGCTAAACTTATTTGGTTGCTAAAAAATATTTATTAAAACAAATCTTGAAACAATGTCATGGAGATTTTTAAAAACTCCTTTTTATAGGCTTCCATGTGGAAAGTATAATGCCTCTGATAGAGACCATTATGCACTGGAACGCATAATTTTTCCTGGTATTTCTTTAATTAGGCCTCATTCCTGCTCTTTAGTGTTTCTATCTTAATAAAAGGAAACAAAATTTTAAGCCCAGAAGGATT
This sequence comes from Bramus lutescens, assembly GCA_001685075.1. NCBI lineage: Eukaryota > Metazoa > Chordata > Mammalia > Rodentia > Cricetidae > Bramus > Bramus lutescens. The sequence continues at coordinate 169,184 of LOEQ01001613.1, forward strand.
TTTACAGTAAACCAATCTATCGATAAGTGTAGTTTAGATTCCTTACAGCTCCTATATGCCCAACCCATTAATATTAGGTAAGATACAAGCTGTTTGAATGCTGTAAGCACATTTTTCCATATTTCAAATGCCTATGTAGCAGTAACTAAAACTTTAATTTCTTTTACTCGAGCCTCAAGAACCTCAGGTATTTTATTAGATATACATGATAAGGAAAAGTAATGAAATAATAATAGAAACTCTAATTTTTATGGATTGTTTACACATACAGCACATTCATTTTAAGAGTGATATCTGTTTCTGTTGTCACTGTGATATCTACCTCATGTTGCTGAGACCATGCATGAACTATGGACAGCTATTCCTATTACTGTTATTCTTCAGCCAAGCTCCTTAGCTTTCTAAAATTTGCCCTCAATTCTGTTTTGAACTTTCTTTGTCTAGTTATAGTCTCTCAGATCCTTAAGTGCTTAGGTAAACACAGCCTACACCCAATCTCTAGAGACTGTAGAGAACCATTAGAGCCTTCTTCACAAAGCTCCATGTTAGGGCTTCAAGAGTCATCATCTTCATTGGCCTCTTATTTGAATCTGAAGGGATGTAGTAATGTACTCATATAATTTCCCTCTCTATTTATGTTAAAAATGAGATGTGTTTAGCAATGCAGTGGTAACAAAAACCTTTAATCCCAGCACTAGGGAGGCAGAAACAAGTGGATCCCTATGAGTTTGAGACCATCTTAGTCTACAACCTGAAATCCAGGATCGCCAGGACTGTTACACAGAGAAACCCTGTGTCAGAAACAAAAAACAAAAAAAAAGAGAAACATTATTTCTTAGTTTCTCAGATTAGATTTCCTAACCCAATATTTTAAAGCATAATCCTATTCTATTAACTTCTATAATTCAACATTAGTTCACTTTTAGTTAAGGTTCTCTATGCAGAACTTTCCTCTGGTTCTGCTCATTTGCACAGGCACAAAGTTTTGTGCCATCTTGGCCAAGGATAATCCCAGGTTTCTGGAATCAATGTGTTGCCCAATTCATCTCAGTAATATGGCCAACAATTGAAAGTGGGAACTTAAAAAATTTCAATATTTCTGTACATCAAAGGAAACAATCATTTCAGTGAAGAACAAGTACAGAGAGTCTGGGGCAATCTTTAACAACATAATATCTGACAGGGTTTAATCCAGAATATGTGAAAGAAGAAAACTGATATCTAAAATAAATTCAATTAAAAATGGGCAGTGGGCCCAAATATATAGTTCACAAAAGGAGAAATAAAAAAATGGCAGTTAAAAAAATCTTTTAAAATGTTCAATCCTTAAATATTGGGGAAAGGTAAATTAAAACTATTTTGAAATTTCATTGTGCCAGATTCAGAATGGCCAGGATAAAAAAAGAAAACAAAGAAACAAAAACAATGATACATGCTGCCAAGAATGTAGGAAAAAAAGAAACCCATTTGTTGCTGGTAGGATTGAAAACTGATACTGTCACTTTGGACATCAGCCAGAAAATTTTCAAAAAAGCTAAAAGATCGACTGTATTACTCATTCCTCAACATATGTACAAAATGCTTGACGTCTCACTCACCCTTGTGACCCCATTCACAGTGCCTAGGAAGAACAACCCTGAATAACATAAAATACTACTGTGGTCAGAACTTGTACACAGTACTTAGAGTAGCTGAGCTGGAACTGACGTGGAAGCCTACTCTCTACGAACTAGCTCTCATGGTATCTAAACGTGCTCTGCAATGTGCTGAAGGAGAAAAGCACCTATCAGTTCTACTCAGAGGTAAAGCCTTCAGTCTTCAACAATGACCAGCATAGCAATCTATCACTAATGGTGACATAGTGTTGCTTACATCTCACTGGCAGGTAATGACACTTAATTGGAGTTAAGGCATATTCACTAGGAGGGAATTCCTTTCTGTTACTGTAAAGCTAGTCAACTATCTTTGTCTGATGAGGGCACATCCACTAGAAGAGAACATACTGTTACTCTCCTATTGGAGTATACCTTCTAACTCCAGTCTAGAAACTTGTGTTTGCAACCTCAAAAATTTTTATCTCTCACTACACTTCAGAAATAATTATTTCTGAAGCAGTTGGAACCTATTATGGACATCCAATGCAGAGAGACACAAAGTATGAGGTATCCAAGACGGATGATATATCTAGAATATAATCTGTAAGCCTAGTGCTCAGGGAACATCATGGAAGAAAGAGTAGAAGATTTTTAAGAAGGAAAGAAAGGAATACCTGCTGTAGCATAGTGCCTTCTGTATATTACACCAATTGAATCTCAAAAATATGATCATACAGCAAGCTCTGTATAATGACAACACCAGTTGACATGTGAATGTAGATGGGAAAAATCTCAGAGGACCCCACCCCTAGACAAAGAACTATAGGCAATTAATGGCTGAGAGGGAAAAATCAACCTCCTCCAGGGATGAGTCCCCTGATATGCAATCTAATCATAAGCGGTCAGCCTTAAATACACACACACACATACACACTCACATACACGCACAGACTTAACACTAGACTTAACAGACTATACTAAAATTACATATTATTTATATATAGTCACAATTGTTAAAAAAAAGAAGAGGTCATGAATTTAAAAGGAAGGACATGGGAAGATTGATGGGAGGGGCAAAGGATGCAAATAAAGTAGACACATAGGAAATTATCAAAAATTATAAAAAGAATCAGTGTACATAAAGAATAATAAAGAATGTGAAACAAGAATTGTCTCAGAAGTCTGTTTACATGCTCACTGTGACATTCAGACTCAACACAGACAGAGAGCAGGCTATTTTCCTTGAAAACTGTGAAAGAGAACTTTTAATTCCAAACATCCTGAAACCCAAGTGACAAGGCTTAACCATCGACCTTGGGACTTGAAAGTATGTTTGTTTCCAGTTAAATGCTTTCCAGTACCCAGGCCAATCCCAAGCCAATGGAGCTGCATGTGTGCAACCATCCACCTGCAGAATGGCAGGTGGAAAATTATTCAGGTGGAGGAATCCAATTGGTGACCTTTAAAATAATGATTCATTACCTTAAAACACTTCTATTATGTCAGCATGAGTACGTCCATTGAAATTAATATATTTAAATCAAAAACAGTAGGTCTTATTTAACTTATCTTTAACTGGAAAGTATGTTTTAAAAAAATTATTGGAGGTTTTTTATCTTTCCTTTCTCTTCTCCCTTTTTCTTTTTCTTCTTTTCCTACATCCCCACTGTTTCAATCCTTTTTCTTTCTTACTTAGACATTCTCCATCACTTATAGTAAATGAATATCTAAGTGTAAAAGTTCCCAATCAGGAAATATTTCAAGCAGGAGAGCATTCAACTCGTAACCTGACATATATATATAAAAACTGCTTCATGAAATAACATGCATTTTGAAATGTGAAATACATATATGTGTGTATATGTGTGTGTGCTAGCTCACACACCTACATATGAAGCATCTTTCAAGGTTCTAGACCCTTAAAAAATGAATTCCTTGCAATCTTCCTCACAACTCAGTTCTGTTCCACCCAATATCCTAAGGCCAGCATCATGGAAAGTATTATAAGCTCAGCACAAAGGAGCTCAGTTTTGCCCTTAATATTTGACTGGAGAGCTTGCCCAGAAAGAAAAGATGTCTGGAAAATTTGATAAAATACATGTGAACACATAGGATGTGTTGTGTGAACTGTCAAAAACCGAGTCTTAAATACTATCATAGTTCTGAGTGCAGAACAAATGTGTGAGGTAGGTAGCTATCTGAGTATTGAGAGAATGTACAGCTGGGCTAAAGCTATATTTATGAGGACATGTTTGTGATTTTCAAAGCAAAATTTTGTGAGCAGTTTTCATTATATTCTGAGCTATGTAACTTTTATGGCATACACATTTATAAATAAAAGCAAGAGAGCCTCTAAATCACTGACTTAGGCTGAAATGATGCCTCTAGGGCTTGGGATTATAAAAAAAATAAAAGGAGAGTGAGCAGGGATCATAAGGCAATATCCTACAGGAAGCAAATTGATACCTGGGATTACAGTAGCAATCCCTTTCTGGCATTCACAAAGAAACATATTTTAGATAAACAAATAGGCAGAACATTTTGGATCTCTGTAAACAGATCTGAAAAGTCAGGCAAGAGTCGCTCCCTATGTGGATGCAAATGACATCATTCATAACCTTTTGAGCAACTGGTGCATTCTGAAGAGCTGTAATTTGCAGGTGCAATACTAAAGCTGAACTCTTCACTCTGTTTCACATTATAGTACTATTGATGGAGCCCGAAAAATAAAACTTATGCATACATTTTTGTGAATTTTTCTTTAATCCCAGAATCTCATCTGTACTACTTACATATTAGTCGTGTAGATATAAATATGCATATATGGATTTGAAGATAACAATATGTGCTGATTCATTCCCATATAAATCTTTTATTGCTAATACCAAGATTGCTGTATTTCTAATGCTTAAACAAGCATAAGAAGTTGTGTCACACAGAAGATAGTCTAAATCAAAGCCATTTTCTATATTTAGGTCTACCATTCAACAAGTCTCAGCATACAAAGTGCCAATGGGGAGGACTTTAGAGGAGCAAGAACACAATATTGAGATCCTTAAGACATTTAAACAATAGGCGGGAGTTATGCAGCATAGATGCTGATGTAGCCGAAGAATGTTTAATGTGCACTACGGAAAGCAATGCAGGCCACAGGTCTGCAAAAGAGGCTGAGAGAAACCCAAGCCAATGAGGGAGTTTAAGTGGAAAAATATCACTTGAACTACACCCTGAATTACAGAACAAATTTTGACGGGAATAATGTTGCTGAGCTCTGTTGAAAGAATCTGCTTATTAGGTGGACTTACATTTGCTCCTGTAAAATAACTTGAAGAAACAAAATTAAATTCTAAAGAAATAAAGAGAAGCATTTGACTTTAGTGATTATAAATACCACGAACAAAGTATTAAAAAATAAACCTCTCTAGTGGTTACTCTATATCTGAAGCCCTATGGCTAGAGGCAGGAGGATAGAAAAGCTGTACTGACATCTTCTGGAAAATTCCATGGTATGTCCAGGAACAACTATAGGTTCAGATAGAAATAAACACACTCTATGGCTTTACACTGACTCATTATTTTAAAACATATAAAAATAAAAAGCATTATTTACAAATTATATTTGTTTGTTTTCCCCTTTTGGTGCTTATCACATTTAACAACAAAAAGCATATTATTTTTATTTCATTTGAATACACATACGTCAAGTTGCTTCATAGGCTATAAATTGGTTGTGCGGGTTTGATAAAGTACATAAATTACTCTCTTTTATTCATACCATTCCCTTTCATTATTCATAGTTATGCTCACTGAAGAGAACAAATAAATTACAAGACGACACTACAAACCTCTGTTGGAAATATTACGTGTTCATATACGCTAATCCCTTTCACGGGGCGAAGGCACTGCTGGCAGCTCCTCATGCCCGGAGCGTCTACAGTGTACTTCAGGTCACTTGTGGGCATGTGTATAAACAAATGTGCCTAGTAATGAAAGCAGGCATTTAGGAAGCTTCAGAATAACATGGGACCAGAGTTTGATACAGGAATATTATGAACAAGAACGATCACCAACTTAGAAATTGTTATAAAGTTATTATTAAAACCACTTTCCATCAACTAAACATGTTAATAACTTCTGGGTTTGAAGGCATTATTTGGGTCAGTGCTGATATATTTTACATTCTCAAAGATAGAAATCAAATACCAATGAGTGCAAGCTATCTGACTATAGTCCTTTGCATAAGCAATGTAAAAATATTCAGAACCAACAGGAAAAATTGCATTTGTATACTCAGTTTGAATAGAATTAGTGAATCAGGACCGTGCAAACTAAACTTAGGTGTGAAGGAAACACATTTAGAAAGAAAAGAAGCAAGATGAGCAGGGGTGGAAGAAGGGGGAGGAAGGGGAGTTGGGGGAGAACCAAGCAAATAGCCTCTTTTTACATTGAGATGGTTTTGTGAATAATAATGTGCTAGTTTCTTTCCTTTTTTTTTTCTAATCCAAGTAGCTATTGAAGATTGTAATGATTTCAGTCTAAAAAGCAGTGCTGGAAAAGCCTCTTCGGAGATTGCCAACTCCCACTGTGCAGAAACACTGTGTCCCTTCGAGCTGGTGTAATGGAGACAAACAAAAGAAACACTTCAAGAAAGGGGGAGGGAAGAGAGGGAGGGCGAAAGAGCACTTCCCAGAGAAACAGCAAGAGCTTTCCTCACAGACCAAAAGCAAGCATCGCTATTCCTAAGTTTGAGAATAAGATAAGTTAAATAAAGGCTCAACTATATAAGGAATATATAACATATGCTATTGTCAGTACAAATAACAATTTGTGATCATCGATTATGTTCTAGCCCCATCTACAGTGAAACTAATTCCCTGCCATAAAATAGCCAATTGATTTCATACTTTGAGTCACCTATGTGAGCTCATATGAAAGGTTATAAATGAGGTAAACATGCTACACTATTGCCTTCCTTATTAACTTCCCTTTGTTTTACAAAATGAATGCTTTAACAATTAATATATGTAATCTACACATCCTAATTAAGGTGATACTCCCTACTCCCTCCAGTTCCCATAAAGATTTAAGAACTGTTTAGTATTTCCAGAGTCTATTATAAGGTCAATAATAATTACGGTTTACTTGCTTTCAAATGTTCTTAACACGGGGCATTGTAAAATGGTGAAAGTTAGTACTTCATGTACTCCCCAGGAAAAACACGAAGAAGAAGAGAGAAAACACATTTAAGTTTATTTTAAATTTTTAATACTTTAGTATCATTTTGTCCAGCTTTAAGCCCATAAAATGGAAAGTATTAAATCTGACTGATTTTCTTATTTCCAAGCATGAAACTGATGATTCTTTGATAATTGCCTATATAGGCAATATTTATATATTTATAAATAAATAAATAATGCCTTATGTTAATATGTTTAGTTTTTGAATCAGCTTATAATTTTAATATTTCTTATCTTGCTATAAGCTTTATCTGTAGTTTCCTTCAAGTAATGCTAGATTTCAGATCCAAAATATGAGAGGTGTCTGTTTCTTACAGTCAGCAACTCAGATAATGATAAAAGGTATATTCAATCCTGCTGATTGGAGAAACACACAGATCTCCAGAAAGACAAAAATTTAGACAGCAAGATGGGGAAACATAATAGCCAAAATCACCATACTGCCTGTGCTGACAAACCCAGAACAATGACCTATTTTATCTAAGAATCTTTGTTTTGCTTTTTATGAGACATGATATCTATTATTCTAGCATGTTATAACCGTTCACAAAGCTTAATTTTGAAATTCATCCATTTTTAAAACTTTCAAAGATTAACACACACAAATATTTTTTCAGACGAACCCAAAATCTAATTAATTTAAACTTTGTTGAATAACTCACTTAAAAAAACACTTGTTTACAATTTGATACCTGAATAGCTATTAAATATAACTGACAAGCTGAGAGATGGTAAGGACTTGAAAGAAGTATTAACAGCAAACAGATACATTATGATTTATAATAACATTCAAATGTTTCATTTCTGTCCTTTGTTTTAATTGTGCTTGATTAGTAGCAGGGTATTGCATATAACACAACAATAGCAATCATAGCACAATGACTAATACAGTGTATTTGCTATGTTGTGCATACACTATTATAGGAACTTTAAATACACTGACATTTAATTTTCACAACAATTTAGCAAATGCATTTTATTACGTTGATTATATAAGTGAGTATTTAAATAACTTGCTTGGGAGAAGACGCAGTTTAAGAATGTATAATTGATCCTGGTTTGAACATAACAATTCTAATATTGCTAATTCAATATTTTATTGCCTACAGGTATATTTGTATATGCTCAAAATTCCACTGAATTTTATTTAGTATTTACTGGGCAATAATAAATACATATATGTATTAAGATTATATACCTACATATAATTCCTTGTTATATTGCAATATACTTATTAGAGGAGAGATAATAATTATGACACATAATTTCATCATCTATAGCACAAAAGTTTGGAATAGAAACAAGGGCTAACTTCAAGAACAGGGGTGGAAATAGTAAACAACCTCACCCTATACAAAACAATGGATTTCAGCCACTTCCTTTTCTATCTCTTTGACAATATGAATGGGTTTGCAAGTAATTATGGTTTGATTTGTTCTTAAAGACTTCTTGTTTTTAAAAATAAAAACAAAAAGGAGTGTTTGCCAATTAATCGATTATGAGGTACGAGTATTATTTTACTTTTCTTACAAAAAAATAACTGGATATTTTTGTAACACAGGTGTCTAGGAGAACATCTGATTATGAAGGCTAAGAGACACTCTAGGTAGCTTTCTACTCATTTCCAGCTCACCGTGGGATGCTAGCTAAGAAAGAGTCTGTAGAAGTCACTGAGGTAACAATAGGAAATTTGAGATCATAAGGCTGTATGGTAGGGACTCTCACCTCACCTTTGAGCAATTTCCCACAGCCTTTCAAACATGGAACTGAGTATATTTTATGCTCAGCTTAGAAACAGTGGAAGTAAATAAATAATTTGGGGCCTGCAATATGCACAGTGGAAAAATGCGGTCTCACAACCTAGTTTATGAGTGAGTGACAAAACTTAATAGTTTAGAATTAACAGCAACAGCAACAGTAACCACTGGGGTACCGTACAAGTTATCCAAGAAACAAAGCTAAGACTCCAAGGTGGAACAGAGACCAAGAGAGTGCATTCAGAGCCTCCCCAGTAGAAGCATTTTGTTTCTGGGTCTTGCAGAAAGCTTTGTCTTCAAGCCAAAAAGAGAACAGAGAGAAAAATATGCAGATATGAACAACATTTCTTGCCAGAAGAAAAGTAAAAGAATCCAATCAATTTCAGTTGTGTAGAAAGCAGCTACGAGAAACTACTTACAAACTCCAGCAGAGCAGAAGGGTTCTCATCCATTTCCAGCAAGTTTAGAAATCCCACATGGGACTCTTTTCATTCATCTACTAAAGAGTATGAATTTGGGGCAGTCATGGCAAAATCATCCAGCAAAGTTTTTAACCCCTCAGCCCTCCTTCATTTAGTTACAGTATCTTCATCCCATTTTGCTGGCCCCGCTGTTTGGAGTTCTGTTAGAGGGAGTGCTTGTGGCTTTAAAAATGCAAAATGGTTGCCAGAAGAAACAGTTTTGCCATGAAGCAAATGTTCATACTCTGCATTGCTAATTTATGTCCTCTCCTATAGCAATACAGGTTGCTACGTGCAATGAATTAAATATTAATGGAAATTATGTAATGCGGTTACTACGGGATCGTTACAATAGCAAACTGAACACAGGTGAAACCTCTATGTGGTGATGTTCTACTATTTTGAAAATTTGGAATGTAAGCAAAATGAAAATATTCAGAAAATTCAAATGATTGTAAACCTTGCTATGCATAAAATTGTACTTCTTACCCTGGTTATGGGGTACATGGGTGTGTGCCTTGCTGAAATAAAAACCCACCAGCCTCAATATGTGACAAGTAGACATCAATTTTTACATACTGTATACCAATAGGAAGGTTGGTCTATTTCAGCACCAGGAGGAAACTGTCTCCGACATCCACAATGCAAATGAAAACATATTTTATAATCCAAAATCTGAAACCAACCAGGAGATAGTGGAAACACTTATTCCTTTAGAAAATGATTGTTTCAGCTCTTAATAAGTTCAAATAAATGTACTAAGTATTCTGGTTATGAGATATTCAGGGGAAATTTCCCTCAACAGTAACATACAGTCTTGTGAATGAACCAAGAAACACGATTTAAAATTTTTGTAGATGGTTTTGTTCCTACGTCTGTGCTTCTTTCTAGAAGAGCTGCTGTACTCGATTGAAAGATACTTTATGTGGCTCTTGACAATAGAGGAGGCTCTATCAGCCAAGAGGGGAAATGAGCTGACTTTCTGGGATTCTATATGTGGGAAATCACCTTGACACTGTCTACTACTGATTTTTTTTTCCTGCCCACACCTCTGAGGCTCTGAAAGTTGCCTTTGCTCACATCCTCTGCTACTAGTGTCAAAGCACACTCTCAGTCTTCACATGCCAAGGCAGAAGCAAAACTTTATTTTAATGCCCAAAAGACTTAGTTCCTGTCAAGGATATTCAGCTAACACTCACAGTTTGTCTATGGCAACTTGAAGATGTTGTCTTAGAGAGGGGGGCTACCAGGGATAGGGTAAAGAGAAAAGGCTTTTCTGATGAAGCCTTGTACTTCCATACCCCAAAGGCAAGTCATGGAAGAAAGGGACCAGTTAACTGGGTAACCTGAATATTAAGATCCTTACAGTTCACTAACAAAGGAATCTTTCTAAAGAATGAAAAGTTTCTTTCCAAAACTTCCTCCCATGCAAATAATTGTCACCAAGCATTATTTCTTATTTAGTTTCTGCCACTTATGGCTAATTAATTTCCTAGTAAGAAAATAATATCATCAGCGTTTATTGTAAACTTTGAGCTTCCATAACATAGTAAGCACATTAAATATCACATTCAAACATAGTCATTCCTAAGTGTGTGCCACCTCATACTAATATATACAGAATAAGCATATACTATTCCTAGGTGTTTATATAAAACTATCCAAACCTTATAACAAAGAATTGTTACTTGGCTAAGTGGTATACAGAAACCAACCCATCCTACTGAGGAACACCAAAACAACAACAACCACTACCAAACCAACTATATTCCTTCAGTATGCTCACTTCAGGATGTTTATCAGGTCCCACGCTGCCCCAGGCTCCCTGGTGATTCTGATGGCCCTATTTATGCCCCTCTAAAGTTCATCCAGGAACACAGTGAAGAACACAAACTTAGTTCATTGAGTCCTTTTTTTCCTTAGACTATTTTTAAAAACTGCATATTTTACACAATAAATCCTAATTCAGTCGATACTAGTTCATTCAAATAGCATCTGAATTTTAAAATTGGCTCCTTTTCAGACAATTAGTCAGGGTGCCAATTTCCCAGTCAAATAAAATCATTTTCCCATTAACATTTTTGGTTACATAATCTGCTATACAAATATAATACTATTTAAACTCAATGTGCAAATTAAGTCCCTAGAATATCTCAGTTGCTAATTTGGTCAGATAACTCCAAGCATACATTTTGCTGTCATTTAAATTGGAGATTTGTCTGGTGGCTGATTGCTTTCCAAGGGTGAGAATGTGGCTGAAGAGCCCAGTACATGTCTCCGATTTTCCACACTTCACACACATGGAAGCAATCTTTGGGCTGGGACTCTCTCCTCTGTCTACAGAGCATATTGTACTTGCAGCCCTTCCTTTCCTCCTTGTAGGCTGCCAGACACACTTGCCCAAAAAGAGTCACTCAGTCTTTGATTTTTTTGCATGGAAGTTTGGCCTGTCTGACGTTGTTTGCACAGCCATGCCGCATTGTTAGAAGTTGTGATTCAATGTGTCCTCCAAGCCTTTCTTTTGCCAGGCCTGCCTCCTCCACCTCCTCACAATGCCCCACTTCAGCTCCCTGCTGAGCAGCTGACTCAGGGCCTCATGGCGAATCACCCCCCCAACTCTGCCTTGTTCCCATGCTTGCTGCTGTGCTGATCTTTGTCTTGCCATTACAAACCCAGCTGGGGCAACTTTTAGAAATTCCACTTTCACATTTATGTCACATATGTCTTGCAGGTGATTTAGGAAGCTGCCTGCGACATCTGTGACAGACCCAGACCTCTCAACCATATGGAAGGTTGGACAGTACTAAACATTTGATTGGATCCAGAGTTTGGTGCCACATTTGACTGCCAACCTCCCAAAAGGCACGCGGGCCATCCTGAGTGGCTTTCCATCTCTTTGTTTCTCAAACTTGCAATGCAGGCTAGTTTTATTTCTAGTAACATCAGTAATACACAAGACCCTCAAAGAAGGGGATGAGGAATTCCAGTGCCACATTAACAGGATAAAATTTCTGATTATTCCAATTGGGGCACTGCTCTCAAACAAATGAATGTAAACTCTTTAAGTCTATTACCATTACTTAAATTATGATTATTACTTCTACTTCATGGAATTAGTACAAATTAACCAAAGATCACCCATGTACATAATGTAGCAATACAAAATACATTTGAGTGCTCATAAGAATTAGCTTTTGGAATACACATGACAAAACTGGGTTCTTCGGGTATAAGAGTAGACCTGTGTTTTGCAAAAAGTGTACATTTATTTGATGTGTTCTCGTGTAACACCTTGCCTTAACATAATTGATATTGAATCTATTTTAGAAAATATACAAATATAAGTCTCCAAATCTTCTTACAGTCCTGAGACCAAATGCCATATTTTAGACTTTCTTAACTTCTTTCCCAAAGTAGTATTAGAGCTCTACAAGGGTAATCTGCAGTGTACTCTTGAATCTCCAAATTGAGCAAGAGTTCTTGAAGACATTTATATTTCTGCCCAATGCTACCCCTTCCCATGTATATTTATCATTCTTTTAGTTTTGAAAACTATAGTCTAAGTTGATAGTCTAGACCTTCACTCAGTTTCATGCATTTGAACTGAGTTGAATAATTAAGCCATTATCCCTAGCTCTGTTTCCCAAACTGACTCGTTAATGGAATATCAACCCTTATAATATCATCAATTAGAAGAGTAAGGAATCTCACAGGCACTTGGTCTCCATGAGATGCGCCTCTACATTTTTCTGAGGGACTTTTGTTGGTAGAGTTTTTCCTACTTTCTTGGTAAACTTTTCATAATTAATAAAGCACTATCATTCATATAACTGGTATCTGCATACTTGGGGTGTATGAGTAGATTCTATTTTTACATGCTTTGTCTGTAAATGTTGAAAACAGCTTATTATTTCCCTGGCATTTGCTTTCTAGCATGAAAGCATCCTCCATTCATTCTGTCATTATTTGTGATGTTTTATCATAAGAAGCCTTCTTCAGTTTAAAGTTACAGATAATTTATAAATTTTACTTACTTTTATAGAAAGAAAAACATTTTGTTATAAAAAAACACTGCAAAACAAAGCATAACTAACTTTTATTGCTTTTTTCTTTTTCATACTGCATTTTATCAAAGACAATGATAATATTATTGTCCTAAATTTTCTTCTTTGGGCCCACTTTTCTTAACTTTTATGGAGTTATGGTGTGGGATATTCTATTGCTGTTGCTCTCGTAAATACATTGTTCATTTAAATGCACGCTGGTCATAAACTCTCGATTGCACCTTCATTTGATGATGCTCCCTAGCTTTGTACAACACATAGAATTGCACACTGATAAACTCTCATGTTTTCCTCAGTGTGGCTTTTCAAAATGACAAATTAACATTCTCATTCTGCTTTTAATCATCCTTTATTTTTCAGCTGCACTCATCTTCAGAGTTCTTACATGCATAAATTATACTCACATTTCTCTGTATTTCTAGAAATATACTTGGTGGACTTGTGACTTGAGTATTTCTGCCTAGGCACTATTCATACTATTCTAACCTGTAGGAAACAAATAAATTCTCAGATGATTCCTATCACTTTTATTTTATGAGTTCTTAAACAAAATAGTAGAATTTATAACACTTCATCTTTATGAGTGATTATGAATGAGATAACGCATTAAATAGATTTCAGATTCCTAAAGCAGAGTAACTTTTATCATTTACTCTGCTGTTAGGCCTGTCTTAATACTGATATATAATCATTCAATGTTTACCTACCTTCTAACAAAATTATTGAAGTATATGCCCATAGTTGACTCATTTGCATTTTATCACAAATATCATCTAATAAATCTCATTGACACCAATATCATAACTATATGTTTTTAGTAATTTAGTCTAAGGTATAAAATGTGATTGATGGGATATATTTTTATATATAAAAATGCACATGCATGATTACATACATATATACATATATATGTGTAAAAATTATATTGATGTATGCAAGCTATTTGTGTGTACATGCCTAAATATTGATGACTGTGTTTTAATACTTTCTTAGAATTATTAAGCATCATTTTGAGGATTTAAGATTTTATACTAGGTCACTGTACAAGTAGTTAATTTTGGTATCCATTATTCTATCATTCTGTTTACATGTTATATATGTATATAGCATGTATTTTATATATATAGTATGTATGAACATTACATATAATACAAATTGTATAGTATATATAATATATTAATCAGAATAGCACCCAGTGTTGAAGTTGACTATTAGATTTATCTTGTAAACATCTATTTTTTTTTCAGATCTACTACAAAGTATAATCTCCTTAATATTTTAAGGTACATTATCTGAAATTGCAAGCAATAGGCAGCAGCATAATAATGATAGATTTAGCTTTCTTTGTAGATTATCCTTATTTGTGAATACAATGGCCCTATATTAGAGAGAGAGAAAGAGACCTCACTGATGCCCTAAATGCCTTTGGTTTACTTCTCAAGGCAAACACAATTATGACCTTTCTATCAGATTCATTCTATCATTCAACATCTACTTCTTGAATCCCACGAAGTTATTGCAATTTTCCTATCTCAAAAGGCAGGTGAGTTTGCCATAACAAGAAGAACCTGATCAACTAGCTATATGATCATGTCCAAAATTCATAGTCACCTATGGAGAGATAACAGCAAGACTGCCAGACTGGGCTTGAGATGGCCAGATCCTGTTACTTTCTAGCTTATACTCCAAGTCAAAAATATTCAAGAATTTCTTTAAGCTAATATAAAAATTAAAAGACACTTTCTACTTATTTTTAGCAAGACAGGGAGGGCTCTGCAAAGCCCAGGCAGAGTCTCACCCACACTACTACTGCAATGTCTGCAACCAGGAACTCAAGGTTTCACTCTGAGATTCTGAGGGTCACTGCAGACCACAACACTTCAGTACTTTCATACACATTCCCAGTGGATGGATGTGTTTTGATTGTGTTCTAACATAAAATTCACTTGTCTGGCACTTGAACTTGGTCAGGTCTAATCTACCATTCTGCCTTATATCTCCTCGTTGTCTACCTGTCTCTTTTTATTCTTCATTTCTTTTGTTTCAATATTTTCTGATTTTAAATATTTTTGAATAACTGTTATAATAGTTTGTCTATAATGCTATTTTCATTGATACCATATAATTTTTGAATATCTTCTCATTTCCTGTATGTTTTCTAGTATATTATGTTCATACAAAGGCCCTTTCAATTTTCCTTTGGAAGTGCAATTACTTTTTTCACAGATTTTTGGGAAAACAGTTTCTTTCCTTCACCTAAACATTTTCTGTCCCCAAGTTTCATTGTTGCTGACCATCACTCAAAATTCTTTGCATTATATGAATTTTGCCATTGAAGCTTTGTAGTCAATTTATAGCTATGTAGATGTTCTAGGTTTTTCTATTTCTTTTAATTTTCCATGTTTCAGTTTGCTTATAGAGTTAGTGAGTGTTAAGCCCCTTGACTAGAGGGCTTACAACCAACTGAGCAGCAAGTGTTCTTCCCTGCTGACTCATCTCCTCAGCCCTGAAAATTTATTTTATGTGAAATATTAATCAAAGATAATGTAAAATTTCATATCTTTAATATTTTATCTTTATCTTTTGACTATTTCAAAGATTTTGGTCATTTTCCGACATTCATGACAGTTCTTAAAAATTGGATTTTGTAGAAAAAGCAGAAAGACTTTAAAGTTTCTGAATGAAAGCCGAGTGTGATAGTGTATGTTTAATCACAGTGGAAAAGTTGAAATTTCAAGGTCATCCTTGGCCACATAGTGAGTTCAAGGTCAGTTTTGCTTACATGAAACTCAGTCTCAAAAATTTTTAAATTAAGAAACAAAGGCTCTGGGCAGTAGAGATGGTCAGTCATTGAGTATTTGTTACTTTCGTGGAGAACTGAGTTTGATGCCCCAACACTCACAAGATGACACACAGCCATCCATAACTCCAGTTCTAGGTGAAATTATATATTCCTTTGGTCTGCATCAGCAGCAGAAACCCATGTGATGCAGACTTACATGTGAATGAAACACATGTGAAAGCTCGGGATAAATTCCCGATTTTGTCTTCCATCAGGAAATGTGAATAATGGAATCTTCTTAGAAATTGAAATATCTTGGGACTGCATTTCAAATGTTGTGAGAGCTGGCCACCCTCTGATTTTCTCTTACTACTGGAACTTAGATAGTTGTATGTACTTCTTAATCGTAAATCTAGGTAACTGTATACCTCAGTATTTGTTTATTCTCCAGCCCCTAGCCTCCTTACTGGTATGTCATCAGCATCATGAAACTGAAAAAGAGTGATGGAAAATACAATTTAAAAAATATAGCAAAACTGGTAATTTTCTCCTTGGCTTTGTGGCTGAAGCTACAAATCTATAAATCCCTCCAGTGAAATACCACTGCGTGCCAATCTAGCCTCAAGAAGTTTTCCTTTTTCCTGAGAACTTTGTTTCAAAACCTGCTTCCTTTCAATGACAGCAGACATCTCCTTTTGTATTTTATCCAAATTTAAAAAAAATTCTCCATATTAAGCTTTTCTGGTAACAGATTTTGTATCATTCAGAAAGTATTCAGTGCATCTTTCTTCTTTTAAACTACAGTTGTCAGGGGGATGGTAGGTGATAGAT
>LOEQ01001613.1:186167-201589 GCA_001685075.1 Bramus lutescens
AAGCCCATTCCTCCCAGTCCAGCCCAGACCACTGAAGAGGCAACATGTGACATGTGATATATCAATGTTTTCAATTATGTTTCTTCTACCATCTCATCCTCCTACAAAATAAAATGGACCCATATAACTCTATAGACATACATGCATTACTCTAACTTTTTTCACCATAAGATCATTATTTATATTATGTCCAGCTATGCCCTTGAACAGTTTTTCCCTTCCTTGCCCTAATCTGGTATGATTCAAGTTTAATCAACCATTCTTCAACAAGCATATTCTCAGTGTTCTATATAACACTGAAGACAGAAACAAAGAGTCATCGTGTTTTCTCCCTCAGCTGCGCTATAAATTCCTTGTCAGCACAAACTGTACCTTCTGTTTAACAAACATATCTTTTACTGACATAAGTTCAATACTATGAACATATAAAACCTGATACAAGTGCATTTAGCCATCAGCAAACCTCAAAAATAACAGAGTTACTTTTAGTTGACTAGGCAAAACGAGTTCTTGTTTTGTTCTGATTTCCAAAACATAATCAGAATACAGCACAGGTACTAAATTATCACATAGATAACTCTCCATCTGTCTATTCATGTATGTACATCTGTATGTATGTATGTATGTATGCATGTGTGCATGCATTTATCTATCTATTATCTATCATCTTCCAACTCCAACAACTGTAGTCTAAAAGAGGATCAAAGATTCACTGAATTTTTTGAATGATCATAGTAGATCTGTTGTCATAAATACTTTGTGTGCCTTATATACCAAGACACAAACTTCAATATTTCCCATGACAAGAAGAAATTCATTACCAGGGTATTGCAAACTATTGTGGAAAATACATGGAAAATTATTCAAGATTTAAATTCAAGGTATTAGATTATAAACAAAAATATAAAAGGATAACCATCTTCTTGGAAGCAAAACTTTAAATATAATTACATTTGTTAATGTAAAATTTCTTGTTCTTATCACTTTGAGTTTCCTCTGGAAAACATTCTATTCTCTGTTACATTATCACTCTCACCTAGCAGATCCATCAGTAAAGAAAATACCTTCCTTTTGAAGGATTACCACACCATATCATACTGTCTTTAACAATGTAAACAAAATGAAGATTTTTTTGCCATCAGGTAACTCATTTATCAATGGTTTCACTTCTTATTCTTGGAATCCTTTTGCTTGTGAAAAGTTACATAATTTTGATAGAAACTATTGGTTTCTACCAAATCTGAGAAGTGATAGCAACAAAAGTTAATTTTTATGCCTGCGCATTTCCAAGTATTGAAATTCACACACACACACACACACACACACACACTCCTAAGCGACTAATTGGCAATAGTTAACAAACAAGCAAGTACACACACAGAAAGGAGAAGGTTGCACCACTCTTTCCTCATATGCAAATCCTGGTTGTGCAATTCCTACCGCTTCACTTAACATTCTGAATGTTAAAATGCTCTGGATCCACCCCAATTTTCTCTCATAAAAACTCAAAAAAATATGCACTATTTAGAAGTCATATCAGTCTTTAGATATTAGCAAATGTATTCACACTATTTTTATAAATCAAAAATAGCAGAAATAAAATATGAAAACACCTGCACAAAATATTGTTCAGTCCAACTAAAAAGAGAAGGGGAAGGCGTGGGGGGGGTAAATATGGCACAGTGGGAGAACAGAGCTTCGGGTAAAGAAAGCAAAGCTGTGTGACAGATGGAAAGGTCTCAATGGATGAATGGTACTACTACAAATAAGTAGCAGGCAGCCAGAGGGAATCAAATAATGATTATGGAAGAAAAATGAGGGTTAAAAAAAGATGAAAAGAATGTTTTGACTCAAGCTAAAGATTCTATGTTAATAAAATTCTTTATTTTAAAATATATATTTAATTATAACCCCATAAGAGGTAGAGAATAATTCATGTCAAAAAGAGCAGACAGCTGACAAGTGAACCAGTGTGGACAATATAAAAAGCCCAACATGTCCTTGGAGAGGAAGGAATGCATTCCACAATTTGTAGTGGCATGCCCCCAAACCCGAACAGATTACTTTCTGACGATCAATATCTGTAACCACCAGAGGCCTGTTAGAGAGTTTTTTAAAAAATCAGCTTCAAAGAGATGTGGTCCCCAGCTTACATTTTATTTTTGCCAGTGGGTGCTGAGGTAAGAGTTTTAGACAAGGCTCATTTTTCTTCTCTTTATAAGGTTGTGTATTGAATATGAAGCACCCTAGCATGTTCTGACTCCAGCAGGCTGAATCCTGTTTATAGAAACTGTAAAACAGGGCTAGTCTCCTGACAAGCACAGAGCCAGGCAAAATATACACATAGAGAGTGATCAGCGCTAGTTGGACTGAACTGGATTTCCAGTAGCAGGCGCTCAGTCTGCAGTCAGAGCTCCTAATGTCCAGCGGAAAAGGATTGTGCTATTTGGCAGGTTGCTTGTAACCTTAGAACATTTTAACTTTCCCTTTATTTTTAATATGCTCAAATATTAGTGAATGAAAGAACTGTTTCTCTTTAACATCTTTCTTCCCATCATGAAATAATTTAAAATCTATTTCTAACAATGAAGCAAATTAAAAAGCAAGCAACAACAAAACACAAGCTTTCCCTATGCTTCACCAACTGCACAATATGTACTAAAAACACAAAACAACTGTTGCTATGGTATGCTCTACAGCACTGAAGTCCAAGGCACATGATCTTACATCTACATGCACAATTTTATCTGAACTTAGCTTCCAGATTTCGCAGCACATCCGAATCAGGAGATCCTGAAAGCTGTAACCCTCTAGTTGAGGATTCTGTTCTGAAACGCTGCCTAAGGCCTCATTCAACTTCATTAGAATCATTTTGTTTTAGTTAAAATAAATTTTCTAAGTATTGTGAATGAAAAAATCATGAGAAGGAATAGGATGTTTCTTATACATCTGTCCCTTGAGATTTCTAACCTTCCTGTCTGACTGAATCTGGAGACCACCACAATGTCCATGTCCACTGAGACAAGGGACCTGGCTGCCTCCACTCCTCCAGCCCTCAGGTCACAGATGTCACTATCCCAGCCTTGCACACAAATGCTGTCGCCGCAGCTTCAGGTTCTAACACGGGCACATCAAGCACTTTAACGTCTCCTGAGCCCCTTCCACTGCCTCATGTAACAAATTACACCACAAAGTTTTGTCAACATAGAAAACTTTACAATTATTCAAAGTGATAAATGATAACATAAGAAAGCACTATTTTTCAAAGTCTGGTTTGGGAAGTCCTAAGCTGTCCCCAGACATTTTGAATTTGGGGAATTTAATAACAGTAAGCTTTTTCTTTGCACATTGATTGCATAATAGATATGGAGAAAAAAACCTGAAGCATGTAATAATGTCATCACTCTAATAGAAAATAAAAGGGTGCTTGGATAGTTTTCATTTAAAAACACTCATTTTTAATTTCCAATACAAATAAATACTGCTAGATAGAATTCATAATGAAAAATGTTTTATGAAATATACAATTAATTGAGAGTTGTAAGGAGTTCAAAATCAAAAAAATGGGATGTGCATCTCTTTAATCCCAGCACTCAGGAGGCAGAGACAGGCAGATTTCTATGAAGTCATGTGCAATCTGGTCTAAGATTGAGTTCCAGGACAGCCAGGGTTACACAGGGAAAACCTATCAAAAAAGAAAAAGAAAAGGAAAATATCACTTTAAAGAAACTTGTTTGAATAGGATGCCAAGTAGAGTCTGAAAGTTCTGCTTTCAAAGGCTCCTCAAAATGTTTTACAACTTTTGGTTTAGTGATTCAGCACATTCTACACATGAATTTCAATGTACAAGACCAAGCAAATTTCTTACATTGAGTACTTCCATTATGAGAATTAATTATGTCATTGTTAAATATAAAACAGTATGGGTATAGGCAAAGAAAAACACAGTAAAACTAAAATTTCATTTACCAATTTACTTTTAGAATCAAATATATTTCCAGTGATCTAAGTGTATATCACTAGAAAGTATGTTAACTCACTGCTAATTAAGATTTTAATTATACATGTATGTATGCTTACATGTATTCTTTTAAAAATAACAATGTACTTAAAAGTTGAAATAAAATATGTTTTTATCAGTTCTGTTGGGAATTATATCTATTGATTGATCATGCAGTATTCTTTTCTCTTTTGTTTGTATGTGGTGTGGGGGGTGTGTATAGGTTAGGAGTGAACATCAGTATCTTTCTTCAGAAACTTTCCATGTTATTTTTTTTGGTTGTTTTATTCGGTTTTGTTTTGCTGATTGAGTCCACCAAAGAGGCTGACTGTTTTAAGAATATTAGAATATATTTAAGGACAGGGATTAGAATTAAAGATGACAGAGATGGGGGGATCACTCTCACTCTGTGAGCAGACACATGAAGGATGATAAATTTTATTTCAAGAGCAATTAAAATCATCAGATTTTACATATGAATATAGTGTTAGAAAGTTTAGTTTCAGAAAAATCACTCCAGCAATGTTTTAGAACAATTATGAGGGGGAAACAGTGTGGGCAAAGATATCCATTAGAAAATATAAAGATAACTGCATCTGAGATACACAGGGATAGCATCATTACATTTTGGAATGTAGGATCAATATGATTTATGCATGGGAATTAAAGTAAGAGAGTTTTAAAAGGAAAGCCCGCCCACATGTGGTTGTGGCCAATGAGAAGGAATACAGGATGCAGACAATATACAGGATATATGAAAACTAATATTTTTCTGTAATGATTTCAAAATGATTTATAAAAGCAGACATTTTGAAGGGAACCTTGAGATCTGGAATAAAGGTGGAAATGTGGGTTTGTCTGAAATGAAAACAGATATATAAGAAGTAGAGATTTATTTTTAAAGAGAATGATATAAAGAAACAGGCTCACTGCTGTCTGTATGTGGTGACCTAGAGATTTATTCATCAATTAAAGGACTAAAGAACAGGTGTTAGCCTGTTAATTTAGTACAGGCTACATGTAAATTATTGGTTACAGATTTGACATGACTGGCTGTTTTTGTTTTGTTTTTTGTTTTTTTTTGTTTGTTTGTTTTTTTTTGAGACAGGGTTTCTCTGTAGCTTTGGAGCCTGTCCTGGAACTAGCTCTTATAGATCAGGCTGGCCTCGAACTCACAGAGTTCTACCTGCCTCTGTCTCCAGAGTGCTGGGTTTAAAGGCTTGTGCCACCACCACCCAGCTATGACTGGCTGTTTTTATCTTCATCTGGTGGTTGAAAATTTTTAAAGTTTCTGTTACCTTAAGAAAACTGTGTCAAGTGAGTCATGGACTCTTCACAAGGTGGACCCTCTCTCTGGGATTTTAGTGTCTAAATTGAAGATTAAAAATTGTCTTTGGAGAAAAAAGGAAGTAAAAGTTTTTGAAAGACCTATAGGAAAGTGAATGTGCAGTAAGAATTTAGAAGGGCTCAGTGCAGAGCTGAAGATGCACTAGTATGACAGTTGATACCATCTCCTTATTTATTTCATTTTAAAATGATTTCTTATTCATGATTTTTTAACCTGAATGTATGTATGTGCACTGTATATGTGTCTGATGCCCAAAGTGTGGCTCCAGCTCCCCTGTAATCAGAGTTACAGGCAGCTGGGACCAGATAGGAGGGCTCTGAGAATCAAACTTGGGTCACCCTAAAATGTAGCCAGTACTCCGAAGTACTGAGCCATATTTCCAGCTCTCATTTTTAAAAATTTTACACACCAATATAATTTTTCTAAATTGGAAAATGACTGATGTGTAGTTAATAGCAGAGGTTCAATGATGGGTCTATTCCTCTAACATGTTTATCTGTGTGCCTCCTATAGCCAAGCATGACTTAGAGTAATATATGACATATCACAGGAAATGGCTGCTTGCTTCTACGAGATTCATATAATAGCGAAAATCACACTTAAGTGTTTTCTATGTATCAGCTTCAATGGCTACAAAGTATTACTTCTGTCCCCACCATAAATGAATATAGGCAGAAACTGCTTTTTCGTTTCCTGACTGCTCAGACCTGAATAATCACACAGAAACTGTATTAATTGCAACATTGTTTGGCCAATGACTCAGGCATATTTCTAGCTAGCTCTTACATCATGAATTAACCCATTTCTATTAATCTATTTATTGGCATGAGGTTGTGGCTTACTGGTAAGGATCCATTGTCTGTCTCATTCAGCAGCTACATGGCATCTCCTTGACTCTACCTATTCTCTCTCTATATATATCTCTATCCAGATTTCCTGTCTTGCTTTGATCTGCTAAGCCATTGGCTAAAACAGCTTTATTCATTAACCAATAAAAAGCAAGACATATACAGAAGGACATCCTACATCAAATGAATATACAAAAACAAAGAAATATTTATTTGAATACTTCAACATAAGAAGTAGTGAAACATGGGAAAGGAAACTAAGGTAAAAGGAAAATGCATGTATCCAGAGGAGTAGAAGCTCCCATTTTTTTAAAGAAGCATTTAAAAGTTAGAATATCTGCAATGAGTTGGAGGCTGAACCATTTCCATATTTCCCATCTGTGACGAAACTACAGTGCCCAATTGTACTCTGAAATGAACTTCCCTGGAAAGCCTGGTTTAAAAGCTCCCACCATATTGCCAACAACCTGGTCATATGGCTCTCATGCCTAAATTCATTCTTTCCACTCCCCTCAGTAAGCCCAATATTACTTAATCCTATATGGTATTTCCTAATTTGCTAATTGCAGGACACACCCATAGCAAACAGTGAAATATACCAGAAAGTAATCGGTTTATGTTCATTTCAAAGCATTTATTCTGTGATGGAAAAATTAGATATTGTGAGAGGGATTTTGGTTAGCAGTATTTCTTAATTTTCTAATTGATGTAGAAAATGAATAAGCTATTATGACCTCTCTCAATGAAGTTATTCTCTGTTTATTGCCTAAAAGTATCTTGACAATAATCTAGTAACCTTGATAGCTCAATATGGCAGTTCATAATAAGGTAATATGTATAATTTCCAAATCAGTAAGACATAATTCTAGTTCAGATATTTTATACTCAACAAAATTGTAATTTCAATAAAATAAAGTAGTAAATGCTGAGGCACCAAATGCATAAGAACTGTTATACAGCCCTTTCTTGTACTCCAAGATACAGCATGTTGCAAATGACAAGCGTATATGCCTTAAAAGCCATCATATTAAAGAAATAATGGTTACAAAATAGAATATCTCAAAGTGTTAACATGTAAACAATACCTTATGAGCATAAGCAAAACTTAAAATAATAAAATAAATAATCCCATGATTTTTATTTTTCTTTAGAGGTTGGGATTAACTATGATGGATAGGCATTGCTTTAAACTTATAGAACAGAAAGGGGTGGTCCACACCTCTGATTAGAGCACATGAGAGGCAGAGGCAAACAGATCTCTGTGAGTCCAAGACCAGCCTGGTCTACATAGTGAGTGCCATGCCAGGCAGCAGTCACATTAGTATACTTTTTCAAAACAAAATAAATAAATAAATGGACATAAGGGAATATTAGGATATGCTGGTCGAAATCTATGAAAGCAAAAAAGAAAAAGAAAACAAGAATAGGAAAGTTAGAGGTGAAAGACAAAAGAAAGAGAAGAAAGGAAATTTAAAGGTCAGAATTCAGGACAAACATCCAAGAGGACATTTGAAGGTGACAATTTCCTTCATTTAGAGAAAAAAAAACTCACAAAAAATATCAAACAACACTTGCTTATATATTTATCATGTGTACATCGAAAATAAATGTGACAGAAATATTTCAAAATAAAATATTCATCTTGACAAGGGCAGTAAGGAATTATCAATGGAAGTCAGAACTAAAGTTTCATGTGTTTCAGACAGAAACCATACATTGAACCCAATGGTTTTCTGGCTTGAAGTGTTGAGAGCAAGTAAGATGGCAGGCAGAAGTTAGGACGGAACAGAAACAGAAGGATCATATTATACTACAATGGAACTAAGGATGGCTCCACAGACTGTAGAGGAATAGCAGTCCTCCAGTCCTTGATGATCTCTCTCCAATTTAGCCTCCTAAGAAAAGAGAGTGAATCTGAGTGGGAACTACATTCCTGGTACTCACTGTACCCATGTCTGTGGCCTGAAGTAATAACAGAAAAAAGGTTCTTCATTATGTTTAATTGTAAACTGTTTAAAATACATGAGTCAATCCATATCTAAAATATAAATGTATTAATTACTTTATAATTATAAATTAAATTATAAATAAAGATAATAGAAGAAAGCATATGACTGAAAAGAATGGGGGAAGCTCTAAATAGTGAGGTGGAGAAGATAAATACAAAAGGATAAGAGAGGATAAATAATAGATAGGATATCTAAAAAGTTATAAGTATTTATACATTATCTACTAAAATTCTTATGATGCATGTAAGTTTACATATGAATATACTAGTGATACTTCATTTATATTTTAATAAATAAAGCTTACCTGGAGATCAGAGAGTAAAAAAAGCTGCCCTGTTCAGCCTTACAGACCAGGCAGTAATGACACATGCCTTTAATCCCAGTAGACACACTAGTTTTCCATAGAAGCCAGGCATTAGGGACACATGCCTTTAATCCCAGCACTAGAGAGTAGACAGCTCTCACACACAGTCTCATTCTGAGCTTCCTGGAGGCAGGATGACTACTTCAGAATGAGGTAGAGGTAAGAGCCAGTGGCTGCCTGCTTTGCTTTTCTGGTCTTCAGGTTAAACCCCAATATCTGTCTTTTATTTACTGTGCTACATTTGGCATACAACATTGGATGCGAACCCATGACCCTGAGATCAAGAGTCTCATGTTCTACCAACTGAGCTAGCCAGGCAATGCTGTGGGAGAATTCTCTTGCACACTGTAAAGATTTGTCACTTTATTAGTTTAATAAAATGTTGAGTGGCCACTATCTAGGGAGGAAGTATAGGTGGCACAGCAAGACTAGGAGAATTCTGTGAGGAAGAAAGGCAGAGACACAGTCACCAGTCACATGGAGAGGAAGCAAGACCAGAATGCTTCACTGAGAAATGGTACCACGCCATATGGCTAAACAGAGATAAGAATTATGTGTTAATTTGTTAGAGCTAGTTAATAATAAGCCTATGATAACAGGCCAAACAGTTTATAATTAATGTAATCTTCTGTGTATTTCTTTGGGACTGAACAACTGTGTGACCAGGCAGGACAGTAACTTCAGTCTACAATTATACATATATAATGCAAATGAAACTTTCTTGTTTCACTGGCAAGACTCCTTCATTATTTCAAGACTCATCAAAAGCCAAAGACCACATAACACCAGGCATGAGAACTCCTCTTTGAATTGTTGGTCAGAGTTGTCCAATGAGATGATGCAAACATTACAGGCTATTGTTACTGTCCCTAATTGGCCCCCAGAGGCAGAAGGTAAATCAATATTGTCGAAGTCACCATGTACTTAAGTTTTAGGCCCATGAACCCCTTTTCACTGACTTCTAGCTTCCGTAATATATGCAGGTGCAGTGAAAGCCTCCACAGGAAGAAAGCAACCAACAGTCCTAGTCTCTGATGCCTATGAACCACAATAATGACCAGAATGACAGAATAACAATAAGGGTATAGTAGTGATATGAATGCCTTTGCAGCAACCAGCAGCTCACTAAATGGACTTAAGGCCCAATCAAGAAGAAGGAAATCATGCCTGGTACTGGAAATAAAGCCAGTTAAATAGGACTAGTGAAGTTATAGATCTTGGAAAAGAACTTATAATCACACTCCATTAAACCAAGATAATCTTTAATTAAATTCTGAATATTTGTCTTATTCTCATAGGTAAATGTAGTTCTTGCCCCTCATCAAAGAAACTTATCTTTGTCACAGGGTATATTGTTACAGAAAAACACAACTTATCAAAATGCAGAACTGTGGCGCCTAGTCCTATTGGGTACATCTATAAAACAATCCTGTGCTTGAGGCTTGGGGAACATTGTGGAACACAGGGTGAAAGATTGTAATAGACTATCACAGTATTTTCTGTGAGACTGTGTTGCCTACTTTCTTAGTTAGGGTTTCTATTGCTCTGATGAGATGCCATGACTACAGTAACTCATGTAAAGGACTATTTAATTAGGGTGGTTCACTTATGGTTTCTGAGAGTCCGTTCATTATCATCAGGTTGGGACAAGGTGGCATGCATGTAACCATGGTGCTGGAGAAATAGCTGAGAGTTCTACATCTTGGAGGCAACAGGAAGTGGTCTGAGTGTCACAGTGAGCAAACACTGAGCAAAAGGGACCTCAAAGCCCACTCCCACAGTGACAGTACTTCCTCCAACAAGGCCACACCACCTAATAGTCTTACTCCCTTTGGGGGTCACACTACCACAGCTAGTAATATCAGAAGCTTCACATATACAGCTCCACAAAGAGGGCTGCCTAAACATGAACTGATCAAGAACAAGACCAATAGACTTGCCAAAGACCATGAGCTCCCAGTACTAACAAGGAACTATAGGTAACTTAGGAAAGCTGAGACCATGAGAAATAGTTGTCCCCCAGGGAAGAGCACACTAAGTATTTATCTAATACCAACAGTTCAGCCCTGAAAATCTCTCTCTCTCTCTCTCTCTCTCTCTATATATATANTATGTATATTTAGGAGCACACATGTATTTACATATATACATATAATAGCAATTAATGGGAAAAAAGAGACCATGAAATTGAGAGAGAACAAGAAAGAGTAAATAAGAGGATTTGGAGAAAGAAAAGGGAAGGAATAAATGACGTAATTCTATATAGTCTCAAAATACTCATACATGAGCTAGCTTGTTGGAGCCCATTTCCTGTGATGGCATGCCATGCCCAGTCTTAATGAAGAGGGGAGAGACGTGGTTCTGCTCACACGTAGTGTGCCAGACTTTGGCGACTCCCTGTGGGAGCCCTTACCTGGTGGGAGCAGTGGGTGGGGAGCTTTGCTGGGGCGACAGATAAGGGGGGAAGTAGGATGGGTGGAGGGAGAACTGTGGCTGGAATGTAAAATGAATATAAGTAAATATTTTTAAAAGATGTAATTTTAAAAGGAGCAATACTTATCTATTTTCTAATTGTACCTTATTTTGAATTCAATTTGAAATAAAAAAGAAATGCTATATTTATTCAAATTAGAGAATTTTTTTGCTATTGTTTTTGTGTTTTATTTTTGTTGTTTTTTTTCAGAAGCAGAATTATTATTTATTTAGAAAAAATAAATGAGTGTAGCCTCCCTAAGTAAGTGGAATTATGCACAAAGGTTTTGTGGTCTTTAAGGTTTGTAGGACAGAAAGGGGGCAAACATTGGAGACAGAAGATTCCATCTGTAGATCAGTTCTCCAGCAATCTGTAAGTATTGATACCAGCACATAGAGGAGGAGAAAGTAGGACCAGTTAAAGAGAAGCCATGTAGCCACTGCAGGAGACAGACACTGGACACAGACAGAACCTTACCTTTAGGCCACATCCACATGGCCATCAATATACAGATTAATACGATGTAAAAGCTAGCTAGAAATAAGCTTAAGCTATTGGCCAAACAGTATTGCAATAAATATAGTTCTGTCTGATTATTTTAGGTCTGGGTGGCCAGGAAATGAATGAGCAGCACCTGCCTACAATTCATCTTGGGTGTTTTAAAGAATTTCTTTTAATTACATTTATTTTTTTCATACACACATGTATTGGACACTGAACATATTTCCTGTTATACCCATACTCTTTTCTTTCCTATTTGTCACCTTTGTTCCCCTAAGTAGCTTCACTTCTACTTCCATTGCACACATCCTACATTTTGCTATGCAATGGCATAACATCTAGAAACATAATGATGCTTGTCTTTTAGGAGACAGCATCTCTCACCAGGGCCTGGGATTTGTTGATTGAGCTAGGCTGACAAGACAGTGATATCCAAACATCTGTCTGTCTCGGCCTTTACAGTGTGCATATGGAGGTCAGACAATATCAATATCTTTCCCTATCTCATCTCAACATTAGTATTGCTATATTTTTTAGACAAGGTCTCTCACTGAACGCTGAGCACTCTGTTTAAGCTAGACAAGCTAGACATCATCCCCCATGACCCATGTATCTCTACCTCAACTCTGACTTTATAAACATGAGGTGCACTGTTGGCTTTTGGGGTAGGAATTGTGGGTGCAAACTCAGGTCTTCGGGCTTATACTGCAGGCAATTACTCACAGAGCTATCTCTAGAGCTAGTTATCTTCTCTACCTCTCGCCAACTTTTCTTTTAATCTCAAGGCTTTCAAATGGTTGTTTGAGAGGCCAGCCAAGCTATATAAGAGAAGGAAATCTGTTTTGCCCATATGAATGTTAATTTTATCTAAAAATACACTCTCAGCATACTTAGACCACTGATATACAAATGGTAAATAAACAGAAAAAAAGTGTTCTCTGTCATGTTACTAGAAAAATGTGAATTCAAACGATTATAAAATGTCATAGCCATCTACCAGAACAACTAAATCTAGAACACCTATCACACCAAAAGCTAGTGAGAGTGACAACCAATAAGTTTATTCATTGGTTGAATACAGACTAGTAGTCACTGTGAATAAAATGCTTGGCAGTCTACACATAACTAAACTCACGCTTGACATATGGTCCAGCAATGGCATTCCTTTGCA
The DNA here is from genome assembly GCA_001685075.1 of Bramus lutescens. Taxonomy (NCBI): domain Eukaryota; kingdom Metazoa; phylum Chordata; class Mammalia; order Rodentia; family Cricetidae; genus Bramus; species Bramus lutescens. The sequence goes on from LOEQ01001613.1 coordinate 198,882, forward strand.
TTTACTCAAAGAAGATGAAAACGCAAATCTACCACATAAAACATGCAGATATCAGCTTGATTCAGAATGCCAAAACTTGGAGTAAAACCAAGATAGCCATCTATAGATAAATAAAATGTAGTATACCCAGATAATGGAAACTTATTAATAACAAACACAAAATGATTTATTAAACCATGAAAACACATGGAGAAGAATGTGTCTACTGCTAAGTGAGAGATGCCAATCTGGAAAGCCTGCAGAGCATTTAAGTCTGTGATTCTGACACAGCAAACAGATCATCAGTTGCCAGGAGTTGGGGGAGGGAGGAATGGCTACAGAGAGCATAGAAGAATTTTAGTGAAATGGGATAGTTTAGTGAAGCTAATCTGCATGATACTGCACAGTGAAAACATGTCCTTGAAGTATGCATCAGGAAGTCTCCCAGAAGATCATATGTTGAATCTTAGTCCATTGACCTGATCATTAAAGTTCTGCCTTTTGCACTGATTAATCAATTATTGGATTAATTAATTATTGGATTTCTGATTGAGAACATCATTGGGAAGTGATGTAAAAGTTAAATGGTGGGGACTGTTGAATGAAGTGAATCTCTAGAGGTGTTACTTCGAGGTTATAACTTGTGCCTGCCCTTTCTGCTGATTCGCTCTGATTTTCTAAAATAACAAACCTTTGGCACACTCTTCCCTCGCTTTTATATTCAGCCTATCTCAGACCAAAAGAATATCCTACCTTTAACTGAAATTTGCATATCTATGAACAAAAATAAATCTTTCTTTTAAGTTGTTTTTCAGGTTTTTACAACAGCGATAGATCCTTATAAATTATCAAGATACAGATGTGCAATGCTCAGAGTGAACCTTATGTAAATTATAAATTTTGGTTGGCAATGAGGTATCTGATTACTACATTGATGCGTTACTCTGAAAGTGGAGTACTCTGTATGCATGGGTATGAGTAAGTGATTTTTAAGTCTCTCTACTTTCTGTTCAACTTAGGAGTAGGACCTAGACAGAGTTACATCAAGATTTTTAAGATGAAATAAACTTATGGCCTACAAGGCAGTAAGCATCCCAAATCAAAACAGATGATAGCAAATAGGAAGCTCAATAAGCAAGGTAGGCCAGAGAAAAGATAGAGCATGCAGGACTGACTTTGACATGATAAAATAAGATGAAATCTCCACGGATAGACTAGTGATGTTAGAGTGAATGAAAGAAATGAAACTTGTGTTAGGTTTTCACCTCATTAAGAATTTCACTTTCTTTACAGAAAAGTAATCAAAGCCATATTAAAAAAAAACATACAAAAAGCCTATTCAATGGTTGTAATTGGATGACACTTTCTGTAATACTTCATAGACAAACGTTTCCTTAAGCCTTTTCACAATTTAGTACGATAAAATTTAACCGACTTATTTCACTTCACCATCTGGGGTATTAGAAAACTAGTCTCTACTTTTCGTTGAAAGGTGTTAAAGATATTCAAAGTTTGTTTTCAGTTTCTTACCTAGGCTGAATAAAATGTAACCCTGAATAGTCCTCTTAGAAAACAGAAGAAAACAAATTAATATAAATAAATTATATTTATAACATCTATGTTAAATGAAGAATATATGGTTAGAGAATTTATAGATGTAAAAGATACTTGCTCTGCTTGCAGACAGGATCTTCCTTATTTCTTAGCATATGATAGTCTACAAAGAAATTCTGAATAATATTGTAATATTTTCTAAGACAACTATTGGAATCCAACTGCAAGAAGTTGATCTTGACTTTACTCAGTACCATCCCCTTTACTTACCTATCCTGGAATGAAACTTGTCATTAGATTTTGACAAAAACTACTGGTCATCATTTCCCACAGTGGTTCTTACTACCTCCTTGATTTAGTACTAGCAAGAAAACATTATATTTCCATGAAAAATGCTAGTTATATAAGGCATTTTCTTCATATGAGAGGTAATATTTTCTCATGAAGCACACATAAAATTTTTTTAAACATTTAAGAATATTCTGAGGAAAGTTAATTTGTCCTTTTCAATCTTTGGTAGCTGAATAACCATTAGTAAACCTTACCAAATACTTTAATGTGCCTGAAGATATGATCACACTGGTGACCTCTTTATTCTTCTGTTAATGTTTAATCATATTAATTGATTCTTTAGTACAAATAAATATGCATTTCTGAGATCTATTAGTTGGAATAAAATGCAGAATGTGATTTTCCCTCAGTGCTTATTTTGTAAGCACAGCCTATGTATTCGAGCCTTGAAAATAAAAAAATTCTAAAATTCATTTAGTTTTATAAATAATTTTCTGTGAGTGATATTCCTTCTTCATGGAGGAAGCATTGGATGGGAGAGAGATATTGAAGGTGATCTGAAAAGGTAACAATATGCTGTTTATAAAACTAAGATTTATATTTCAAAATCTTGTTAGAATCTATATAAGAAAATAAAATTGTCCTAATATTAGATAACTAATTAATTAAATAGTAGAAATAATGCCACTCTGATATATTTTTTATAAAACATTTTTATTGAATCTTTCGATAGTTCACAAAATTGGGTAGTAAGTATCACAATCTCAATCATTTCCCAGTCTTTCCATAAGCACCCTCTCTACCCTTGTATCCTCCCTTGAAAAAGTTAATTAAAAATAGATGATAGATAGATAGATAGATAGATAGATAGATAGATAGATAGA
>LOEQ01001613.1:260696-271169 GCA_001685075.1 Bramus lutescens
AGAGCTAATAAGAAGACTGAGATAATGGGCCAATCAGTTTATAACCTAATGTAGGCTCTGTGTGATTTTCTTTGGGACTTGATGGCTGTGGGGTACCGGGCAGGACAGAAACCCCAACAAGCCAGCTGTCATGTTACATATATATGCAATATATATGTGTGTGCATGTGTGTACGTGCATGTGTGTATACATATATAATATATATATATAGTAGAGTAGAAGCTATTAGAATAGAAGCTTCAAAATTAATATATAATATTTGAAGTTTCTACTCTATTAGGTTTCCATATTACCCCTTCGGTGACCCTCAATTTTATCTCTTTCCCTCCATATTTCCTCCCTTTTCCCCTCTTCCCTCCCACCTCCCACTTAATCCTCCAATTCTAACCTTCCTTTCCATACATAACTATTCTATTTTCCTTTCTTAATTAAATCTATCTGCCACACCTATTCCCTTACTTTATACCTAAACTGAGTAGTTCTTTGGATTATAGCTTGGTTAGCATTGATATAACATTTAATATGCACATATTAGCAAATACATCCAATCTTTCTCTTTCTAGTTCTATCCATTTCTTTAAGAATTTCATGACTTCAATTTTTAATGGTTGAATAATACTCCCTGATTATATTCTTTGTGGTAGGATGAGGAATACTCAGGATATACGTGCCCAAGAGTGGTATAGGTGGATCTTGATGTAGATGGATTCCCATCATCCTTAGGAACTGCTACACCAAACTGATTTCCAGAATGGTTGTACAAACTTGTACTTGTGTGAGCAATGGATTAGTGTTTTGCTTACACTACATCCTCCCCAACATGAACTGTCATTTGTTTCATTTACCTAAGTCATTTTCATGGCTATAAAATGAAATCTAGAACTAGTTTTTATCATGATTTTCCTGGTGACTAAAAACATTGAACATTTCTTTAAATGTTTCTCAACCTTATGAGTTTCTGCTTTAGAAAATTCTGAATAGATCCGTAGCATCATTTATAGTTAGAATAATTTTTTACATCAATTTTTAAATTCTTTATTTATTTTCAATATTATCCCTGTATCAGATATGTAGTTGGTAAAAAAACTTTTTCCTATTATGCAGGCTGTCACTTTGAATGAAGGTGTCTTTTGTCATGCAGAAGTTTTTCAGGTTCATGAGGTTCCATTTATTAGTTGTTGATCTTAGTGTCTGTGCTAATTGTGTTCTGTTCAGAACATCTTCTGTGCCAATGAGTTCAAGACTATTCTTCACCTTCCCTTCAATCAGGTTCTAGCTCTTCTGTGTATCATATATTGAGTTTTTCCATCCATTTGTAATTGAGGTTTTTGCAGGATGATAATTATGGAACTATTTGCATTCTCCTACATGCAGTCGTCCAGTTTGACCAACTCTATTTGTCGAAGATTTTTCTCTTTTTTTATTGTGCGTTTCTGGTTTCTTTATAAAAATGCAGGTGTCCTTATCTATGTGGATTTAAGTGTGGCTCTTCTACCAAATGCTATTGATTAACATGTCTGTTTTGGTGCAAATACCATGCTGTTCTTTAATACTCTGCAGTACAACTTGAAATTGGTAATGATGTTACCTCCTATATTTCTTTCATTATTCAGGACTTTCTTAGCTATCCTGGGTTTTTTTGTGTTTCCATATCAAACTTAAAATTGCACTTTCAAGATCTGTGAATAATTATGTTGAAAATTTGATGGGAAAAGCATTGAATCTGAAGGTTGCATTTGGTAGAATGGTTATTTTTACTATGTTAATCCTTCCAATATATGAGCAAGGTAGATCGTTCCACCTTTTGATAGTTTTAATTTTCCTTCAATCTTTCTTTCCATATCTCACATGCATGGTTAGATTTACCCCAAAATATATTATTTGAGGATATTTAGAAAGGTGTTGTCATACTCCATTTATCATTTCTATGAGGAGGGCTACTCATTTTTGTCAATTAATTCTATATCCACCTACTTTGCTGAAAGGTATTTTCAACTGTAGGAGTTTCCCAGAAGATTTTTTTATAATCACTTATGTAAACTATCAAATCATATGCAAATAAAGATACATTGACTTCTCTTTTTGTAATTTGTATCCTTTTGATCTCATTTAGTTGTCTTATTGCTCTCTCAAAGTTTAATTAATGAAACATATAGATATGGAAAGAGTGGACAACCTTCTATTATTCCTGATATTAGTAGCATTATTTGAGTTTTTCTTCAGTTGTGTTTATATTGGCTATGGACTTATTGTAAACTGCCTTTATTATGTTGAGGTATTTCTCTTGTTTCCCTAATACCATCAGGACTTTCATTCTGAGGGTTTTGAATTTTATCATAGACCTTTTCTTCATCTAACAAAAAAGCCATGTGACTTTGTCTTTGTTGGTTTATATGGTGTATTTCTTTTATCAGTTTACTATGTTGAACCACCTCTGCATATCCGGGATGAAGCCCACTTTATTATGGTGGAAGTTTTTTTTTTTGGATATGTCCTTGTATTTTGTTTACAAGTATTTTATTGGGAATGCTTGCATCTGTATTCATGAAGTAACTATGCTTCTCCAAAAGCAATAAGAAAATTTGCCAAGGTCATCAGAGCAAACATGAAGCAAAGATCACTTCTTGACAAGTGTTTCCCAAATGGGCTGATTTGTGTTAATATTTGACTTTATCTGTTCTTTAGTTATTACTAGGTTGTTAAATTTTTACCATGGAGTCTTCAATAAGGGACATTAGATGGGTCAAAGGGTGAGGTTAGGGTGAGGTTTTATAACATTCACCCAACTTTACAGCATCTCAATAAATCCAAAATGGAAACAAAAAATAAAATAATTGTCTCATAGCCTATTAATCACTCTTTTTTTCCTATGGTAGTTGCTGATTTGAAATCATTTTGGACATCCTGAGGTTCCCAACAGGAAGAACTTGAAAGTATTCTGAGTGGAATTTTATGAGAAACAACAGGAATTCAAAATTCTCCTGGAGGCCAAAAGCAAGTCCTCACTTTCTTCTTTAATTTTCACACAGTCTATAGTCTCCTCAAGGCACTAACAAGAAAGTTGCTTGTTCATAAATAAGTCTTACCTCTCAGTGAATGCTTTGTTCAAAAATCACTCAACAAAACAATAGATTCCAAATGGAATACTTTAAAAGAAACCCCTAAATGGCTTCTCAGGAATACATTTTTTTAAAATTTCATGAAGGTCTCACCTAGCTGAAGTTGTGTATTATGCTAGGTATGTGGAGGATTTTCTTGTTTGTCTCATGTATGTGCCCTCATATGCCTACAGTCTTTAAGTCAACACTGAAATGGCATTCTGTATATTGATCAGTGATTAAGGGCAAATTTTAAGGACCTAAAATTTTATTCAACAACTAAGTAATTGTTTCAAATTAAAGAAAGAAACTACTTGAATATCACCAAAAATTGTTCAAATATGAAATAATGAAAAACTGTTGAATTAGTTAATCAAAATTAGCAAGGATGGGAAAATTCAAACACAAAGTGATACTTTAGGGAAAATTAAACAAGAAAAGAATGTAGAACTCCAACACTTTTATGTGGAATGCACATTAAATATGTGAGGAAGAGAACAATATCTGAAAGAATGTATAACAAAGTGGTCATAGTGATTATATACAAGGGTTATAGTTAGTTCTAAGGCAGTGTTTTTTTTCTTTATTCCATTCTCTATTGTGTAAATATTTACTTTCTAATCAGAAAAAATAAATACAAATGTTTTCCTTCTTTGAGGGAGCTTACCATATGGAAATGATAAAAATGTTGAAGTTCCATGGGTAGACATGTGGACTGTCTACAATATGTGCTTCTTTTATGTTGTGATAACACACTGCACAGACTTTGAAAGTCCAATGAAAAAATCATGACCATTAATAACAGATAATTTGGCTTTGCTCTTAAGTGTCCTTCCATCTATACTAAATATTGGTGTAGCTATGGCACAAATATATGCCAGGAGTACTCTGGAGTGGTAGAATGATAGCCCCACATTTTGTATGTAACTGTCTTAAAGAGAGTTACATTTTTGGATTTTGGTTAGATATTTATGTAGCATAACTTCAGACTTCTATTTCTGGTTATGGGGAATTAAATAATTCCCATCAACACTCCAGCTACAGACACTAAAAAATAAGATAAATATTCAAATGCTTGAATGCATTGAAGAGCTCCGAAGGCCAAGATCTGGGAGAAGCTGAAACTCAGACAAGTAGTCCTGGCAACGGAGCTGACTTTTTCCACAGGGACATATGCAGTTCCTGAAAAGTTGGCTCAGAGTCTTGGGAGATGAGCAGCTCTTTTGATAGGAGTCAAAGTGAATCACAAGTAGTTCTTTCTCTTTTACCCAGTTTGACTCAGTTTGGTCTCTAGAATTGGTTTAAGGTGACCTCAGATTGTGTTTTCCTGTCTGGCTGAAAGAAGCAAAAGCAAATATCCTCTAGATGAGAACTTCATCCTCTGCTTCAGATAGATTCTTTTTTTCTTTTTTGTTATTTACTATAGTGTGCTTTTTCCTTGATCAAAACTGCATTCATTTCATTGTCATTTCTGGAAGATTCTTCAGTTTTCCTAAAGTAGAATATTAGGCTACTAGAGATTTTTTTACAACACTATAACATAATCCATTTGTTTTCAGAGCCTCTTTGCCTATGGAAGAGCATCATCAACGATCAAATTTCTAAGAATCCTAAATTTTTGAATTCATCCTAATATTTCCAATAAGTCAAAAGTAAGTCTGACAGATTTCTAGAATATGTTTCAATTCAATGTCTGCACATTCTTCACATCTAGTCTTTCATTAATTTATTATGATCTGATGCCTATAATTAACTTCTGGAATTGTTCTCATTAGAAACAACAAATATCAATGGCTAACTTCAGAGAGTCAAATGGCAGGATTCACATTGATGAAAATACAATTTTCAAAATAGTAATGCTGTTTAACAATGCACCTGGTCACCCATGAGATCGGATAGAGATGCACAGAGGAATATTGTTTTCAGACTCATTAATCATTCAGAAATACACTTTAGAAAGTGACTTGATATGCCTAGTGTGTAACGTAAGTTCAAAATATTCTGTAAATGACTCATCCCTCTACATGTCATCAGTGATATTAAGATTGATAAGGAGATTAAAATGTCAACATGAGCAAGGATATGGAAGGCATAAAGTTCATCTCACGACTGTTGTATTGTGTTCAATATATCTTGGTATGTAACCAGAGCGAATTCAAGAAATTACTCCAATTTTTATATATTTAAGATTTGTTTCATGGGGCCTGGGGAGATGCTCAGTGGTTAGGTACACTTCCTGCTCTCTCAGCAGACCCAGGTTTGGTTTCCACCACCCACACAGCGGTTTAAAACTATCTCTTTTAGTTTACAGATCTGATACTTTCTTTTGGCCTCCTCAGGCAGCAGGAACTCATTTCGTACACATGCATGCATCCAGGCAAACATTCACATAGTTAAAAATAACATCTAAAAATTTAAAATCTGTATGGCATGGTGGTCACACTCTTAATCCCAGCATTTGGGAGGCAGTGGCAGGCAGATCTCTGAGTTCCTGGACAGTCTGGTCTACACAGTAAGTACCAGGACTGCGAAGATTGTCCAGAGCAATCCTGACTCAAAAAAAAAAAAACCCTAAATAAATAAATAATTTAAAAATAAAAAAAATAATTAAGATTTGCTTTATGTCCTATTACAATATATATTTCCTAGGAAATTCAGAAAGCTGCTAAGGGAAATTTGCATTTGTTAGTGTTTTTATACAATATTCCCTCAATATTTGTTAGGTCCATTTAACCCGAAACAAAATCATACATCTAAGTCTATTTATTTTGTTGTTGTTGTTACTGTGGGAGAAACTGTTTTAAGGCAAGCGTAAGCTGATGAAATACATAACTTTTGTGTTGGTGTTATCTGTGACTTAATGCACAATAGAATTTCTTTTATAAAATTGTAATCATGTTAGGTGTATATATGTTTAGAATTAGATCTTGTATATGTTGTTAGTGGCCTATCTCCTTAGTCAGCATGTAGTACTCTTTTTTATTTCTTAAAACTAATTTTGGTTTGTAGAGTATTTCACCTGGTGTTAGAACAACATATACAAATTTATTATTTCTTTAATTTGGAATTTCTATTTTTACCCTATCACTCTAAAGCTTTATCTGAATTCATGGACAAATAAACTTACTGGAGGTCAAAAAAGAAAAGAAAAAAATGGATCCTGTTTTTTATTCCAGACCAATACTCTGTGTCTGGGATTGATAAATGGGATAATTAATATTCAGAATTATTAGTTAAAGTTATATATTATTTCCTGTCATTTATTGATGCCATTGGGTATTATATTTCCATATTTTATTACTTGGTTAACAACTATTCCAGCATGGCTTGCTCTTTCACACAGCTTCTTGGCTATGTTAGACTTCTTCAGTATGAAAGATTCCTTCAAGTTTATTACATGGAGATGGCTTAACTATTAGTTTATTTGGCCTATTTATAGGATAGATGTTTTTCTTTTCTTCTTAAATCATAAAGATAGTTTTATTGGGTAAAGTAGTCTAAGTTGGCAGTTTTTGTGTTGAATACAAGTTTCAAGTCTTTTTTGACTCTTAGAGTTTCTAAGGGGTAAACAGAGTTGATTAGTTAAAAGAACAAGATCAATAAATCCTTAGACAATTAACCAAAAGAAAGAATACCTAATTAAAAAATTAGAGATGAAAAGGGAAAAAACAAAGATAAAAAATGAAATTCAGAAAACAGGGCATACTTTAAAATCATATATTCTACTAAAATTGAAATTCTAAAAGACATGGATAAATTTCTAGATATAGAGAATCTCAAAAGTAAACAAAGATGAAGCAAACAATTTAAACAGATTTACAACAATTTCATATTGATTATTTGTTTTTCAAATTAAAAAAACTGTGCAGATGGATTAATTGCTGAGTTCTATCAGATTTTTAGAGGAAAACTAATTCCAATGATTCTGAAACTATTCAATAAAAAAGAAGGAATGCTATTGTGTGAGTTTTACAAAGCAAATATTATTCTGACACCAAAATCAGAACTAGAAACTACAACAAAGAAATTATAGAACAAAACCCTGTGATTAGCATAAATGAAAAAGTTATCAATAAAATTGAATTCAACAACAAAATCTGAATTCAAAGACCTTCAAAAAGAGAATTCACTGTGATCAAAGTAGCATCCTTCCAGAAATTCAGGGATGGCTCATCAGTCAATAGCAGAATTCACATGATCACCTCAATAGATATAGGCAAGGTATAGGCAAGGCTTTTGACAAACTCTAACATCACTTCATGATATCAGCTCTGAAGAGATACAGAATAGAAAGAACATATATCAGGGGACATAGAAAATGATTCAAAGTTAAGAATGCTTGCTGCACTTTCAAAGGATCAAAGTTTAATTACCAGGATCAATACTGCTCATCGCACTACCACCTTTATCTATTGGTTGGAAATCTGACAGTGTCTTCTAGCCTCTGCCATTCATGTTCCTCAAACAGTCACTGGCATATACTTGTAAATAACCCAAACAGACTTATTGGTTCACTATGTCAGACTTAAATGAATTGTTAATTTTGCCTGTAGTTGGTTCATTATCTGGAATGAATAAATGTTTCCTTGGTGTTTCCCCAGGAAGTTTCATACAACATAATATAAAGTCCTTTGGATTTAGTCTCAACTGAATTGTTCAGCCTTTTCTCTGTCAGTATTACTCCAGATTCCAATCACACAAAAACGTCAATGAAATAAAAAAAAAGCTTTCTATTCCTCTCTTAACAAATGTATCTGAACACAATAAACTCCATTGCTCTCAAATTCCTGACTTCTTTAACTTTAAATATTATTGTTATGTATACATGTACGCATGTATATGTAAATGCAACCTGGGGAATCTATTTAGTATTGCTCCAATGAATGTGTGCTTTGGGCTGACTACTTGGGACTGGATAATCTGTCAAGTGGTTCCTTCCTGGAGATTAGTTCTCCCTCTCCCACAGGCATTAGTTGCCTGGAGATCTTCATTTAGGAATGGAGTCTATTGAGATTTCCTCTATTCATGTTAATATGTCAATTGATATGGTCTTGTGCATGTCTTGTTTAGGCAACCATATTTTTAAAGGTATAATTCCCTGCTATATAGAGAAGATACTGTATCTTAGCAGGTATGTTGGTCCTAAAGATTTTACAGTCTTTCCTCTTAATTCTCATTGGTGTTCCCTGAGCTTTGGGATAAGAGCTTTATTGTCTATTTGTACATCTCTGCATTTTGAGCAGTTGTGGATGTTTATGATATATATGGTGGCTTATCTGTCTCTACAAGGGAATGGGCAGACTGCAGCACACAGATTATCCTTCATTCCTCTTTTTCCAACTAGATGACATGCAGAAGAGGTAGGAAATGTAAAACGCTTTCAATTGCTATGATGGGAAATTTTATCCACATTTCTGTAAATTTAGTAGAGAGATAAGAAAGGGCATTCATAGGAGAACTCACTACCATCTGCATTCCAATGGAGTTTATTCTGGTTTTGTGATAAAATAATCTTCATCCCCTCATTCCTCTGCACTGAGAGTTTTCTCTTACCAGAATCCTTTTGGTTTTTTCTATTTTTTTTTCTTTAAAAGTATTGGTAAAGACTGGTCTGAGTGCCTGTTGTTCAGCTGAAGAGATGGAGAAGGGATCATATGAGCATGTGGTGTCAAGATCGTGACTGGAAAAACCACAGAGACCGCTGATGAGAGCTAGTGGGAGCTCACGGACTCTGGACTGACATCTGGGGAACCTGAATAGAACCTAACCAAGTCCTCTGAATGTGGTTAAACAGTTATGTGGTTTGATCTTTTGGGGGTTCCCAGGAAGTGGAATCAGGGCTTATCCTAGATGTATAAACTGGCCTTTTGTAGCCCATTCCCTATGGTGAGATACCTTGCTCTTACTTGATATAAGGAGGAGGGTCTTGGCCCTGCCTCAACTTGGTATGCCGACTTTGCTAACTCCCCAAGAGAGCTCTTACCCTCTCTGAGGAGTGGACAGGGTGTTGTATAGGGGATAAGTGGAGGGTGGGAGGGGAAACTGGGGATTATATGCAAATGGAAAAAAGTTTTAAAGTAAAAAAAAGGAAAACAAAACTATTGATAAAGAACCAAGCATGGTGGCACCTGCCTTTAAATGTAGCACCCAGGAGAAAGAGGCAGGCAAATCTCTTTTTTGGCCAACTAGGATTATGTAAAAAAGACTCTGTCATTAATAATAATAATAATAATAGAGATATGAAATGATTTTTTTCAGTGAGAACAGTAAAGGTCAGCTAATTGCTAAATGGCTCTTAAGAAAACCTTTAGAACAAAAAGGAAAAAGGAAAGAAATTAAGTAATTACATTTATTATGTATACTAAAGTTCACTCTTTAAACAACTACTTACTTGTTATTAAAAAGAAACTCGATTATATTAACACATTTTGCATTCTAGAGGTGCACTGTTCAATCCTTATATATATCACTGTCTAACTGAGGAAACAAGCAAGTTGTCAGGCTCTAACACATTAAATCATGCATTGATTCACTCACTCAAATAGTCTACACACATTGTTAAGAAAATACCGAACAATTGGTCTATCCTAGTAAGCAAACATCTTGTTGTAGGACAGGGCCCAAGTAAATTTTGGAATTTGTAAAATTTGTAAAAAAAAAAAACAGAAAAGAATGGTAGCCACAAGCATTGTTTTTGAAAGGTTTCATGAATTCACATTTATATTGGATTTGTTCCATCTGGCCTGTAGATTGTAAGTGAATAGTACCAAAAGTAACAGAAACAATTCAAGGAAAATAATGATTTAATGATGCACCATGCTTAAGATTCTGAGTTTAAACACTGGAGACATGTATCTGGCAGGATACATGTCCATAACCACTGAATCAAGTAAGAAAACAGTAGAGAATTTCTACAATATTGGCAGAGGAGTTAGTTGGTGAAGATGCATGGAAAAGTATCACAAAGTCAGATTAACATATTATTGGCTGAAGAGTATGTGTACAGAAATCAACCTGAGAATGCACTAGTATTTATGAAGAAGAGAGACTCTAATAACTTAGTAAATGATGGGAATCACTGAAGAGTGACAATAAACACACAAACTTGAATTCCCTTTTTAGAGCAAAACAATCCACCTACCCTTTGAGATTAATTTGGTGTATCCAGCAACACAGCTTAAATCTGCTGTTATAGATATGTGTAAGAAAGACTGGAAGCCTTCTCATTTCTGTGTTGTATATTTCCTCTGCACTAGGGATCACTTCTGTACCTGCAGACATAGTCTCTCAGATGGTACTGAGAACAGCCCCAGTATGACATAGGCTGAACCTTCTATCTCAGAATGCCTTAAACATTGATTCTTTGGATTGTTTT
>LOEQ01001613.1:332648-349434 GCA_001685075.1 Bramus lutescens
AGAAAGAGAGAAAAGAATGTGCCACTGGTCATGCACAAAAGGATGTGGATGGCTCTTGTCACATTTTCTAAAAATCATGGTGGGAATCATGTTGATGTCTACTCTTTGAACAATGCTAGCAACCAGGCAAAGGCTTTACAGATTCTCTTTCTTTGTTCCCTTCTGTTTCTTTTTTGTTTGTTTTATCTCAAACTAATTTGCATTCATGAAACAGAATTTCCTGAAGGAGAAAATGTGAGTTTTCTTTGCTTCATGATTGGGAGAGCAAGCAAAAAAATATTGCAGTTGCTAAAAGCATAAGGCGTTCCATTGCTTCACCAATTTGAAAACATAATTTAAGACCACTAAATGCATCTATTTCAATATATGGAAACATCTTTTGCAATGCATGGTGCTCAAGTCTAGAGAAATGTACTGCATATATGATTCATACACATACATGTATAATCTGATACAGACTGGTGTATAGGTAATTGATATAGCATGTAAAATAAGGACATCTGTGTTCAACATGTGAGATATGTGCATTTTAGTTACCAGGTTCTTTCTTAAATTTTTAGTAAAAAACTAGAAATGTGTAAGTAAGTTATGACAAAAACTAAGTCCAAGTGACTGGTGCACAAACGATGTCAGAATGGGAGGTGAGTGTCTGTTAAATAACACTCTGTGGACCACAACCTTCTTTCTAGTCCATTCGAATTATTCTAACATGCTAACAAAAACAGCCACCATCATTTTAGCTCAGAACATTGCCATTAATTTGTGATTCTGTACTTGGCAGGAACAACATGGTTGTGAATTTACATGCTCTGGACACCAAATAAACTAATTAAATCCATCTAGACAGTACTTGTCTTTTACTGTTTCCTGATTTAAAAGCCCTTGAAATAATGAAATTGCATGTAAAAGTAAGGTATGTATCCATGATCTGTGGTGATTATCAGTGTTCTGACACTCCTCCTGGATGATTTGAGGTTAAGAGAAAGAAAATGCCCAGTCTATTTCTCAGCAGTCACCTTTCCCTTTGGATTTCTTACTTTGCCAATCATCTCAGGATGTAGAGCTTTAGGGTCTTTGCCATCACTGAAAACATCACCTACACAAAATTTTAAGGTAGATCAGAAGATTGTTCAAACAAATGACAAACAAACATAAATGCAATGTTCTAAAGGAAAGACTGATGTAACCCAAACTCTGTAAGAATATCATGGGACTCACTTAACTTGTCTAGAATTTATTCTTTTATAATAAAGATGATTTGCTTCTACAAAGGAATTTATGATAAGGAATATGAAATGCTAGCAGTTAGGCAAAAAAATTCAAGTACTTTGAGGATTATATGACTGTCATATTGTTTTCTACAAAGTCTCGGTCACTATAGCTTGGAGAAATGTTTTCTTATAATTGGTAAGAAAATGCAAAAGCTGAAAGCATATTTGGAGCACTTTTCATAGCATTCAGTGTCTGGAAGAGTGAACAACCCAGAAAGTGCTGCAGTATCATTTCTAGTACATAAACAATTTGCATTCAAAAATGAAATATCATTTGCCATTATCATGTTAGAAAATTTGGTTTTGTACTTAATAGCAATGCAGGTCAAAATTTTCTGGAGCTATTCAGGAACAACCATCAATTACTTCATTGTCATGTTAATTTGAGTAAAAAATAATAAACAAATTTGCAACCAATTATTTTGAAAGCTACTGATTGTTAAATTACAGAAATGTTCCTAAGCCACCTAATCTATATATTTTATGCATAACTAAATCTTAAAAACAGTGAAACTGCTCTAATATAGTCTTGTTCCACAGTTTGGATAGACAGATCACGGGGTTAGGATGCCTACTAACTTTCCTATGGATTGAACTATCACTTGGATATCTTTCCTGATGTGGACCATGAGAATTCTAGTGTTAAGTATATAATTATCCATTAATAGTGATGCCTAGCCTGTTGCAAGGGACTCATGATTGCTTAAAAACAGAACAGATCCTGTATGCTAACAACATAATGGCCCATACAGAATTAGTAACTGATATCTCGAAGTTAATGATTTTACTGTTTGGTTGAGAGTTCTGTGTTCACACTCCTCTTCACCTCTGGCTCATAGACAGGGCAAGGCCAGCAATCCGCACTAACGCTAAATACTAACCTTAACAGTTTTCTGCTTTAAATATATCTGCTTCTTTGAGATTCCAAGATATAACTAGTTCTTTAGTTTATTTGGATTTTAAGTATCAAAACAAGTAGCTAAAAACAAATGACTAAAATTGAACGCTCTATTTGATTTAACCCTTCTTTCAATGTTTGGTAACAATTAAATCTCATATTTTCTAGTATATGAACCAAAAAGGATAATTTAAAAATATTTTTTACATTAGACAATGCCTGATTTGCCTCAACGTATTATGGAACAATAACGAAGATAAAGTGTGAAATTACTCCACAAACAATGAGAAAATAGGTTTTAAAGTAGAATTTGTTACTTTTTTCCAAGTCTAACATTCTCGGCATACAGCTAGACGTTTCTTAATTTAATCTCCTGTCATTCTTGGGAGTTTGCATAACAATACTGATATGTATGCTCATTTCCCTTTATTTGGCATAGAAAGTTCAAAGAAGAACGACTGGAAGATTCTGAGTACTTTAGGTGAGACTTCCAGTCAAAGCCTGCTCAACAACATGTTGACCAAATATTTGCTCAATAGCAAGAAGCCCTACAGAGCTTGTCTTTTAAAAATAGCTAATGGCTCAGTTACATATTTCCTTGTTTGGGTAAAATGAATGAAAAAAACCTCGATAGACTCAGGTGTGTGAGCATTTCGTTCCCAGTTAGTGCTGCTGATTTGGGTGATGAGGAATCTTTAAGAAGTACAGTCTTACTGGTGGACTCATCGTGGGGCGTGGCCTTTAGAGTTCATAGTTCCCCTCCCACATATTCAGACTCTCCCAGTCTCCTGTGTGAGGAGATGTGACAGGCAAACTTTCTGCTCCAGCCACCCCACCTGCTGCCTAGCCTCCTCCGAGCGTCTGCTTTCTCTGGAACCATAAATTAAAATCAGCTGTTTCTTTGATGAGTCGCTTTTGGGTGTTTATCACAGCCACAGGAAAGCAACGAGTGCACTTGAACTAATGCAAAATGTTCCGATGCTGCCTTTGTAATACTCAACTTAAACTATGACGCCTTGCGGACAGAAAGGACTAAGGCTGTCACCTTGGGTATCTAAGGGTGGTTCTCAGAAAATGCTATATGAGCCCTGCGGTGGTAGTGCACACTTTTAACCTTAGCACTCAGGAGGCAGAGGTAGGCGGATCTCTGTGAGTTTGAGGCCAGCCTAATCTACAAGGGCTAGTTCCAGAGCAGGCTCCAAAGCCGCAGAGAAACCCTGTCTCGAAAAATCAGAGGGGGGAAAAAAGAAAAAAGAAAAGAAAAGAAAATGGTATACGAAAGTACCAGGAGGACCTGGGAAAATAATGAAAGCGTATCAAGTTTATGGAGCTGACTTTGAGCTGACAAAGCAACTTGAAGGTCATTAAGAAACTACGAAGCAAATGGACCCACCACCTGAAGAGGGACTGTTGACTTGGGTTGGCATTCTCAACCCTGTATGCTAAATAGCTGTTTAGGAGATGCATAAGGGTGAAAGCTGCCCACATTATCCCAGGAGCTTCTCCATGAAGCTCCCTTCTAGCTCCGTGGGAATGCATGTCTTTAAGGGGGAAAAAAATCTCCTTCTAAACTTCTAGGTAGCTTTCTAATTCTAGGAGGGAAACTGAAGACAAGAAAGACAGAACTAGGAAAAGAGGAAGGGAAAGAGAGAAAGAGTCCTAGTTTTATCGTTTTATACTTCTGAATTTTAAGCAGTAGTAAAGAAGTTATAAACTAAGCTGGGCTGTCTACCACATATAAGAATAATTTTATTTGTTTCATGTAAGTTGTAGTAAAGAAGAAGGGTATAAACTAAGCTGGGCTGTCTACCACATATAAAAACAATTTTATTTGTTTCCTGTAAGTTTTATATATTAATATAAGAAAGAATTATCAAATAACACTTAAAAATTACAATAAAAATGCAAGTTGCCTTTTACTGCATTAAAAACAAAATCAGTTTTATATTTATATATTAACATATTTCACAACTATCTATTATAACTTAAGCATTATTTTGTGTGATAATAATAAAATATTCTAGCAAAAGTACAGAGACGTCATTTGTTAGTGAAAATTTGTTCCTAGTTAAAGAATTTAACAATAAATTTTCATTTACCTTACTATGGTAACCCAACAATTACAGAGCTATATTGTTGCCTTTTCAAATCTATGTTTCTAGAATCAAAAATGGCAGATTCCAAGATGAGCACTCAGGCTATATGTGTCCCTTATGAGGCGAGGCACAAAGCCCAAAGACAGATGTTTCTTACCTACCATGATTTTGGTATTCAGATTCTGAATTAGCAGATTCTTATTGAAAACACAACTCTATTTACAATATTATGTTTTGCACTCCAAACCCTCCTTTCAACTTCTGCTTTCTGTAAGGAAACCCCCTCTTCCTGGAATTTTTTGGCAATAAAGAAATGATTGCATTAATTCTCCCATAATACAACATGTCTATATGTCGCCAAGTTGGATGAATTTACCAGTTTAAGTCCACTTTCCATTGGTCTATGGAATATCCCTCTAAAACCTTCCACTAATAGGGAAATTTCAGGTAGTTTTGTATGTATGTGACAATAACTAATGAAGAAAGAAGGCATGGATTTGAAAAGAATAAGAAGTGTATGTGAGGATTTGAAGGAAATAAAGAGGAGGAAATGATTTGATTATAAGCTCAAAAAGCAATCTTTAAAGGCATATTTATGGCATTTCAATGAGATTTTAGAATCCAATTGAACGTGTAATGATGAAAAACTAAAAACAACAACAAGAAAAGAACATTCTGCTACAGTATTCTAGAAAATTCAAGGGAAAGTCTGGACAGCAGATATACAGATTATTCTGAGGTTATAATCACTCTATTCTTATTGTTTTGGCAAGTTAATCTCATCAAAAAAAAGAAACACTTGTTTAATTTGAATTCAATCAAGCAATGAATCCACTTTTACTATAATTATAGCCTATGAAAATTTTGAATTATTTTTCTGAGCTCATACCTGGCAATTTTAAATGTGTCCTTTTAGTAAAGAAATAGTCATTGGTAGCATTGTATTTTGAGTGATATTTACCTCCATTAAGAATCAAAATTAAAAATTTCCTTGTTATTTTTCAAAACAGGAATCTTTAATACACTATTGTAATAATATTATAACCTTTACTTAAAAAAATAAAGATGATTATTCAAAAAGCATCTTACACCATCAAAAAACACACCCAAAAAAGGATCGAAACACATATCCAAAAAAATAAGTGACAAATTCATAGAATTGCAAGTTACTGAGAACATGGAGTTTCTATAATATAAAAAAGTACAGAAATCTAGTCTTACATAGGGTATTGCTGATGAAGAAAACATAGGAAAGAACCTCAGTTCTTATTTACTGTATATTTGCTATAAAATCAACAGAAAATGTTGTTTCATTGTTTTCCTTTAAACAGTATCTTCTATATCTCAGGCTAGCTGTAAACTCTGTATGTGACCAAATCTGTGGGACATTGTGCTCAAGAAGTAGCATCATCCATGGCTCACAAATCATGTAATGGACATGACAATAACCTTGAGAACGTCCCTGGGACAGTATTTAAATATTATTTCAGTGACTAAGCAGTAAGTGACATGGTGATCTCCAGAGAAAAGAACTCAAGAAGAAAAAAGATTTGAGGTGAGACCAAGTCCCTAAGACTCTCTGCATGCTGAGGATGGTCAGTTCTTGCCAGCAATAATGGTTTTAAAAGTTCAGATTTCAGAGAAGAATTGGCACAGGAAAAACTACACAACACTTATATCTTTAAAATTCCAACATTCTCAATATAAAGAGCCTAAATATTGTGCTTTGAATTCTTCACGAATTGGGAATCTGCTAATTGATTTATCTCATTCTTTTAAGATTGATTTTGTTAATTATGTGTATAAATGTGCTCCTGAGTTTAAAAATTCCCTGGGAGACCAGCTGCATTGGGATCCCTTGAGCTGTGGTTACAGTTAGTTATATGCTCCCTGATTGGATACTGTGAAGCAAACTTATGTCTTCTGCAAAAGCAGTGACTGTTTCCAATTGCTGAGCTCTCTCTAGCCCCTATGCTACAATATATAAAAATAATGTGATGAGCAAAAATAACTGAATTACTTTATCTCTCGGAATGATATAATTTTACTATGAACATTGAACAGGAACCAGTAAAACAAATCTCGTGAAAGAAGGAGGTGTCAGTGCCCACTGAAATCTGAACTTGGCTACATAGCCAATTTCATGTAAAAATTGGCAATCATAAAAATCTTAGAGTGTTCTCATGATTTGGATATAACCTTTTCCTGTTTTCATATAGTAATGTGTCTATCTAAATGAGCCTATTTTGATGTGATAAATACTTTTAGTCATATAGTTTAACAATAAGATAAAACTTCATATGTGCTTGAAAAGTGAAGAAAATTACATACACACACATTATATACATATAAAAAAATTACAGGCTTCAGAGAAAATTACTTAAGGACAATCAAGAAACACATCTTTTCATAAAACCCTTGTAACAACAATCTTTCTTCAGACACTTGTTTTATATTTATATACACTCTTTGGCAATATTTTCATCTTTATGCAATCTCTAATTTCTGTGCAATTGAACTAATTTTTATAAAAGAGAATATAATCCAAAAGAATGTTAACTTTTTAAAATATTTAAATGGGGTTTAGCTTGTTTGGGGGTTTTTGTTTGGATGTTTGCTATTGTTACATAGGACACATTTATTAAATTGGTTACTTATGACTGTTTTTTATGTCATTATCTGTTCCTTTTAACTTTAGTAGTTTCAGTGCATAGTTTTGAATTTTCAATATCCTGAAGACAAGGAGGCCTAAATGGGCGCAACATTAAAAACATGCTTTCTGTTGTTGTTGTTGTTGAGAGGTCTTCTTAGCGTACATTAGAATTATGGTCAAAAATCTACCAGTGTTTTTTTTTTTATTTTTTCATGTAAATCACAGACCTAGTGAAAAAGATGTCACACTCTGAAAAATCATTTTCACTCCTAAGACTCAACAGTTACATCATAACAGAAAAGAAGAAGTGCACCTGGGGTAGGCACAGGCTGAAATGAATTTCCTAGCTTTTGTTATTGTTGCATTTCCTGCTGCAGTTTCCAGGGCAATGCTCCTGGCCTTCTGATTACCTATAAACCCCCATCACTGTGAAATCTCACCAGCAATTAGGAGCCCTGCATTGAGGTTCTTCCTTACTGTGTACATAGCCTATGTTTTCCGGTGTTAGTGGAGTGAAATGTTACCTCATTACATCACAGGCAGCCACCAATGAAGCAATTTCATGATATTGTTTTCCTGTTATATCACTTTCAAGTAATTCAATTATCTTTAAAGAAAAAATACTCAATTTTTTGTTAGAACTCTAAATCCAACCTAGATTCCTTGAAAACAAAGTCTAAGTCTCATATTGCTATTAGCACCTGAAAAATAATATTTGATTCCCAAACAAAAGCATGGCTTCTCTGTCCAATTTGATGTCTTTTTCATGCTGCCTCAGTGATGGCCAAATAATTGGTTGTTCACTTGTGTGCTTGTCTCCCCAGACAGTTCCACAGATGCCCTGAACAATACTCCAAAGACTGCTTTCAGTAGGGCAAACCCTCATTAATCATTCCTGCTGACAGCACAAGGGGACACCTGCATCTGGTGAAGGAGTCCAGCCATGGCTTCTGCGAGTGAGGATTAAAACCAACCCAAGGTGTGGGAGGCCATTTTAACAAGAATGTGGAAAATAATGACGGTAGCAACACAGAGAGGGAGACAGAGAGTGAGAGACAAACTCCAGATAACAAATGTGCATCCTAGATTAGCACGTTCATCTATTAAATATCTTGGGCTGAAGTTGTGGCTCGTGTTGCCATTATAACACCATTCTACAGTATCAGAGGAAGAGCCACACAAAACTGTGACAAATAGCTGCTAAATTCTTCATGCTCACATCGAGCAATGTTAGCACTAAATACTGATGAACTGTCACATGATTTTCATTTAGAAATGATGGCAGCTTCGGTTTCCTATTTCATGGTACTCATAAATATTTCTCCCACTATATTTCACAAGTAGAATATATGAAATATACAATTTTAGTAAGGATTCTTGCTCCTGTGTGATGGCTTTCTTTTATTGAAATAATAAATATTACTTCTTCAAAGGAAGGGTTAAAGACCCTGGAAAAAGTTCTAGGAAATAATATATGATTAACCATATAAAACTATTTAGTTTTCCAGAAAACAAGACCTTGCTTTGCCTTGTTACTATTTTCCTGATGGTATGAATCATGCAAAAGATCAGAAATAATGAATTCTAGTTTATATATTGTAGGTTTGTCTAGACAAAAACTATGTAAACTTTCAGAACACAAGAGACCAGAGAATAAAATATCTACAAGCTGATAGCAACCACGTATTCAGGAATTACAAAATTAACACAACATTTGAAATTGCTAAATGTTCTGAAAACAATGGCAGGTGATTTTAAAACCAGTAATAAACAATTCTCTGTGTCAATTTGAAATTAATTTTTAGCACTAATGCAATATTAGAATGTTAAATAACAAATGTAAGAATATAAATAATTTAATATTGATATTGTTGGTTTGGAAATATAACCAAGTTTAGCTTTTTATAATAGTATGCAAAGATACCTGTTAGGGAGAATATAAAGTTTCCCAAGTTGAAAATCTAGCCTTTGTTACATTTGAATACTTAGACATTTGGGGACAGGTTGGTTGGTTGTTTCTTTGGATGCAGCGTTTACTATGCAGTCCTGGCTGACCTAGATCTCACTATGTAACTCAGCCTGGCTTCACAGTTTCACAGACCCACATGTTTCCACCTGCTGAGTCCAGTTTCTAAAAATGTGTGACACATCTTCCAGCTTGACATTTTAAACACACGAACAATGGGAAGTTGTACTTGTTAAGTCATTACAACATTTTGTAACCTTGGAATCAACTACAGTATTTAATTTAAAAGAATATCTGGGGAAGTAAAAGTCAGAAAGGTGGGGTAGACACCGGGGAGTGACAGATAAATCACCAGAACAGCAAGCCATGCAAATACTTCTTACTACTCTTGAACTGCATTCAAGAGACACTTCAGTGTCTCTTCTGATTTCCAACTGCCATGCTTTTCAACTACCTAAGGCTCTGCCCCTGGCAGAGACTAGTGTCGCAGTGCAGTTGAGGTTTATTCAAGAAATGTTCCTGTATTTTGTGGGTATACTGGTAGCTCCTGCTTGACATCTATAATACTCAGCTAAGTGAGCTTTGCCCCTCATATCATAACTATAGATGAGATATACTGTTTTTAAAAAATCAGAACCAAGATTTATAGTACCTGCATTTACTGGGATCTGTAGAAACCTAAAGTGTTCTTCAGAAGATCATCACTAAATCCCGAGAAGAAATGGAGAGTTTCTCAGGTGGAGGAAAATAAGGGAGAAACAGATGGGAAGGAGAAAGAGGGAGGGAGGAATAAGACAGTAGGAATGGAGGGAAGAAGGGAGGGAGGGAGAACTGTATAAATGACAATTGGAAAATGAAAATTTTAAGTAAACATATAAAGAAAAGGTGGAAAATTTTACTACTTCAAGAAAAGATCAAAAATTCACTTTAGATTTAAACGTGGGTTTTAGATCTGCTATTTTCTTCAAAAATGTAACAGAAAATAATATATTGATTACATAGATATTAAATAGTAGTAATAAAATAATTTAGGTTTAATTATTCAAAGTAAGTTCCATTTATGAAACAGAGAGTTCAGCTGTAATTACCATTGTAAATAGTGTAGTTTCTTCCTTTAAAATTTATATTTTTCTATATTTAGTGATAATCATTTTACAAGCCTCAAGAACATCTTACTTCAAGCCTATTTCAGCCAACCAAATGAAGATGAACAGGGAGTTGCTAATAAATTTTTCAAACACAATAAAAGACCCATCAAAACACTTTGATTATTTATTGTCCAATATCATATGAATCAATAAGTTTTTATTCCTGAATTAAGCTTTTTAAACTCTGAATTTATATAATTAAACATAGAATATCAAACCCTAATATTAGATGGTGCTCTGCATCTTGAAAGTAACATCACCCGCAATGATTTACATGCAATCATTTTATACAAAGCACCAAGATTTTCACATTGAAAAGATCGTATTAATGTCCAGAGAAATCATTTAAAAGCTATAATTAGTTTAAGAGATAACTGATCCTGTTTTCTGTTGGGAGAGAACAATCCTGAAATGTTATATGACTACATCTGTGCGATATAGATTGCAAGGCAACACTTGAATGCATGCATCTACTGATACATACAGGCATGACTTCAGAGTTCATGCATTACTTGGCACATCCTGGGAATCGAATATGCAATGGTCATCAAGTCAGATACAGCTAATTGGTGGGTTTGGTAAATAAATATTCATTAGAACAAAGTCCTACAGATCTCTTTATATAATGTCTATGGATGTCTTTGTGTACAATAGTGAGATGGGTAGAACTTATGTGGCACACAAAAACTGAAAGGATTTACTATTTATAGTTCATTTATGGGAAAGTTTGCTAAACCCTAAATCGAAGTATGCTACATCAAAGATTCAAGTTGTAGTGGAATTATATATTTTAACTTGGATAATATACTAAGTGTAGCTGGAGAAAAAAGGCACTAACACAGACTAGATTGTACCTTGACTCTATGTAAAAAACATTGTTTTGGACCTAGCTTCTTTTAAACTATGATAAAATTGAAATTAAGTCACTCTAAAAGTTTTTATGACTGTGCCAAATAGTATCATGAGTAAAATCTGACTTTGGATATGACTTCAGAGCAAAGCTAACATAAAATTGAATAATAAAGTAAATAAATAAAGTCAAATAATGGGACAGGAAAGGTTAAGTGGGATGGGGTCAGAAGGAGGAGCAGAGAAGATTATGATGGAGGGCTAACTAACAGAAAAGGTGTTTGGAAAGAGCCCCATGGAAGTTTACTATTGTAGAAACTTCATAAATGAGCACAAACTCGTAGAACAAGAGTTTACATTGGATTACCCTGTAACATAGCAGCAATGTACTAGCTACCACATGCTAAAAACTGAAAGACTCCGTGTTGTTAATTGGTTATGTGTCTTAGAGTTGTTAGGCTATGAGATCCTATAGACTCCCAAACATATCAGACTACTGTCCTTTCTTTTGGATACCCTATAGAACTTGATGGTAAGATCTAACGCTGAAGGCACCGTTGAGTTGAGTCTTGGAACGTGGAGAAATCAAGAGGATACTGACATAGAAGCTTCCTACCTACTGGCTAGCTTTCATAGTGCTAGAATGTGCTATGTATGCTATCAGAAGAGAAAATTAATCATCAATTTTATCCAGCTGAGAACTAATTGAGCTATAATAATTACAAGCAAGTGCAATGGTCAGAGGAATGTCATAGGAATGACTAACTACTTTTTGACTGGATTTGAGACTCACTCCAAAAAAAATGAAATATATACCTGGCACTTTTATCTGACCAAGAACCTGTGACTAAACAGGCCATAGGCCTTAGGGGAGATTTACAAGGGCTATTCTGCTAAAGGACCAAAGTATTAAACTAACTTTTAATTAGTTATTTTTATGCCCACATAGGAGAGCACCTCTGAAGTCTCATTATGAAGGCTCTTTTTTTTTTAAATAGATAGTGATTAGCACAGAAATTCAAATGGTCAATGTGCCAAGAAAAAGACACTGCAGAACATTTATCTATAAGTGGGACATCGATACCATACCCCCTACTCCTAGGTCTCAGTTATCATTGGGGAAGAGGTGGTAGAACGAGGGGAAGAACCAGAGACGGGAGGTGACCGCAGGAAACTCCTTTCCAGACACAACAGTACAGACTGCACATGGCAGACTCAAAAAGAAGATACACAGCCAGGTTAGTAGGGAAGGAGGTGGACTGGGAGGAGCTGGCAGAGTAGACGAGTACAATCAAAATCAATTCCAATGTGCTAGCTTTTGTTTTGTCTTCTAATGCTATATTTTATTATTAATCATTAAAAGTAAGTTTAGTTTTCTAATGAGAGAAAAGAAATCAGTCTGGATGGGAGGGCAGGAGGGAAGGAACTGAGGGGTAGAGGGATGGAAAACCCCAATCAGGATATCTAAAATGCATTTTCAATAAAAGAAAAAGTTCGTTCTCAAAGAACTAATAAAGAAAGAAAATAAACACTATTACTCATACTAAAATACATAATAATTTAAAAATAAAAATTTATCTCAATAATGTATAATACATATTATTAAAGCTGAGGGAAAATTTCTATTTTTTACACAAAACCAGAATAAGACAAGAACCAATTATAGAAACAGAATTTCAGAAAAATATAAAAATTATAATTTTCAAAACCTGTAGTCAATAGATGCAGAAAACAGTCAACCATATAAGCAAATAAGTAAGAGGTATATGAGGCAGAAGCCCAAATCTTGACTACTAAAGGAGAAAAAATAAGAAGCAATCTGTAAGAGCAGCCAAACAATGGAGGGAGAGGGAAATGTCAAATGAAGAAAGCCAACAGAAAATTAAACTAGAAAGAAGCTTATTCTAGAACTGAGGCTCTGTCCTTCGCTTTATGTGTGCCAAGTAGAATAATGAAACAAAATATACAGATTTTGTTAAATTTCAATAATTCAAAGATAAAGAAGCACACCTAAAATCTTCCATAGATGAAAAAGATTTAATAACCATGGTATTCAAAATCTAAGCATTTTAAAAGTATAATTTATGTTAAAAGGCAATAGATGCTTGCCCTCAACATCCTGAAGAAGTTAATTTGATCCTGTAATTCTCTGAATTTGCTATCTATCAGTCAACGGTCAGAGTAAATTAAAATGATTTTGCTCCAGTAGAAGATGTAATAGTTCAACAACATCTAGCAAAGCATTAAGAGTCATGATTTTAAAGGAAACAGAAAGGACAGGCAGCTTGGTGACAATTTGGCCAGAAAATTTCAGTTAATGCCCACCAAACAGTAAACACTGAAGAAAATTGAAAATAATATAAAAATGTAAAAACGTGGACACTTTTCCTTTTCATAAAACCATGCTTACACTTGAATTGTCACTGAAAAAATAGTTATATCACCAATGAAATATCCTTCTTATTAGCAATTATTACATTTACAGTCAAAATATGCTCAACATTTAGAAGTCCTAATTACATTTACACTTAAAACTTTGTCAAAATGAAAGCAGTAATTATTAAAATTTAAGGTGCTGAACTGCAGCTCAGATGGGACAACCATTCACCAGCTTACATGAAAGCCAGGATTCAGTACTTTACTCAATAGACACAAGGCTTGGTGGTCCACACCTGTAACTCTAGCACTCGAGAGGTGGAGGCAAGAGGGTCAGAGTGTGAAGTCATCCTTAGCTACATGGCCAGTTAAAGATTACCCTTTCAATCAAAAGACTGATTATCAGAACTAAGAAAGGAGGCGGGAGTTAACTTTCTAAATTTTTCAGATATATAGTATTATCATGCAAAAATGCTTAAGAATGATGAATTAAAATTAGTGTTATTTAAAATATGTAATGGTAATAAGATCATTCTGTAAAATGAAAACTAAGGAAGACTACTTTTGAAATGGAATAAAATTTCTAGGGTAAATATCTCTTATTTATCTGAATTATTTTCACATGCATCAATATTAATTCATGAGTAACTTTTGCTGCAATAAAAGGACAAAATCAAAGCATGGAGAGCAGTTTTCACATATTTTCAACAGAAATAATACATATGTTCACTATTCTAGTTTTGTCCCTAGCTAGAATTTAATAGCGTTGATTCTAAGAGCTTGGGAATTTGTAAAAAAGAAGTGCCCAACATTAGTAATTCACACTAGTCCAGCTGTTGTCAAAGTACAAAGCTGGAACCTGATTGAATATACCTGAAGTCTAGCAAGCGGGAAGCCAGGGCAAAAAAAAATTCCCTATAATTGAAGGCCAGCTAGTTTGAGGTTAACTATAGCTATTTAATATCTCTATATATTACAACACACTGTCTTTTAAAAATACAAAATGGAAAGATAACCAAAACAAACAGAATAAATAGTAAAAAAAAATGCCCTTTATAAAAATGTCAAGATTATGTGTCAATGTACCACATTTTCTTTATCCCCCCACCAAAAAAAATGTGAAGATTAGCTAGTAGAATCGGCAAGGTGAAAAAAAATACCTTAAATATGGATCTAACATTTTCTGGACAATCTGATAAGTTACATAAACTATAATAAATATATATATATATATATTTGTTATTTTAACAAATATTTATTAAATGCCTATCATATCATATGAGCACTGATTGTTTACTTTGCTACTGAATTCTCCACCTCTTCCAATCAAGTCAGTATATGATTTCTTTAGGTAAAGAATACTCTGAGTTTTGTTTTAGAAATAGACACAAAAGAAATCAACATGAATGGAAGGATCATTCTATTAGTTGTCTAGCTTTCCAATTATTCACTCTCAGAAGACATGGCGTCTTGAATCTAGACACCATTCCCAGCTTACTTATTGATCCATTTACCTAGAAAACATTGTTTAGTAACTATCTGTCTGACTTTGTTCTGTGAGCAACACCAACATCTTAACAAGTCCTTACAGAATTTTATGTTCTGAACTTATATATTATTTTACAAATGAGAATTCTATTCTATTATTACACTTTGGTCTAACTTTTGAGGAATGCTGAGCACAGCAAAATATATGCAAGAACTACACTTCTCGAAAAATGGAAAGAAAATTAAAAATGACTATCTAAAATCAAATAGCTCAGAGAACTTGACCTAACATCTAAAAAAATTTTATTTGGTGTCCCTGATGTGAATGAGACATCCAATCATTACATTATAAAAGTATTGTCTGTGAATTGGAAATGAAATTAAAAGTACATATATAAGAAAAACAAGAATATACCATAAAATTATATGATGTATAGATGCATGAGGAAGTCTATAATTTTATCTTAAAAGGTAGAAATGAAAAGGGTAATTAAGACTTTGCCCACATTATGTTGGCTCTTTTTCTTTTCTTTTCTTTTCTTTTCTTTTCTTTTCTTTTCACCTAGGTTGAGCATGGTCAGAGTGATTAGAATGGCAGTGAAGTTTTCAGGCAGTTTTTTCTACATTTCTTACTTATATTCCCCAAAGTAAGAGGAATAATTAACTGAAATCCAATTAGCCTAGACTTAGAACACCTGTTTCTGAAATCCTTTGAATAACTTTATCATATTATTAGTTTTCTCTTGGCCTTTGTTTTAAGATGAAACACATATCCCTATCCAGTTGTTTGTAGGAGGTGAGAGATTTACATATCACATAGAAGAAAAGCACCTGCTTGAAAAGAAATGTGAAGATTAAAAATCACCAAAAGAGTCATGGATGCATAACAGCAGCTACTGTTTCTTAACCCTCTGCTGACCAAAGTTATGAATTTTATTTATAAAACCATGAGTGGTGAGATTATAGTAGATTTTAGAATTCTACAAGAGAGCAATATACAAAAAAGCAACCTAGAACCTTATTGAGAATAGGGGAAAGCAAGAAATAAAATAAAGGCTAATCAATCAATTTACTGCATTTTACTTTAATTTCTTTAATTATAAAGCAAAAAGATTTAATGTGAACTTCAAATGAACTCATATGCTGGCAATGAAAGCAATCTTACAGACTTGAAAACTCAAGTCCCAAACAATTCTTAGAAAAGGAGGTGATAGGGCAAATACAAACCATCTAAAAACTAGTACACAGAATGACAATGCAGTTCAGAAACCAACAAACACAAACAAGTATATTTTCAAAAAAAATCCTATGTGGAAGAATAATTCTGAGGGAGTGATGATGATAATAGGCCTTTTCTCAACTTGGAAACCAGTTGCAATCACACTCTTTTCAAATGAGAGTCTCATGAAGTTTATTGTCTTGCCTCAGTTCCTGGCATCCTGCCACATTTGGAAATCCACTTTAGTGTCCTGTCCATATCTCTTTACTTCACCTTTACCAGATCCTTATTACTGTTAGGTTTATGGCTCACCCTCAGAGACAGATAATGGCTCTCACTGCTCCAATGAGAACTGAAATGAAATAGTCTAGAAAGAACACAAAGAATGACTGCTTTGGGATAGCAACTGGGGCTCTAAACAATGCTAGCCCACTTTCAGTTAGACCTCCATACATTCATTGAAACTCATAACAATATTTCCTAGAAAGAAAATATATAGACACATGGCTCTAAGTATGTATTATAGCATAGTTGAAAATATGCCAAAACTTAAACTAATGTTTGCACTATATTAAATAACCAGACCATATAAAGTTAGAAATCTTTCATAGAAATCTGGCATGCATCAAGTTGCCCTCTCTGTTGGCTATATATAATATAAACAGATAACTCATTTTAAATTCCTTACCAGCCACATGTGAAAAAGAAAAGAGAAACTAGTTAAGTTTAATTATATATAATATTTAACTCATAGTATCTCATGATCAAGCCAGGTGGTAGTGGTGGCATGTGTCTTTAATCCCAGCACTTGGGAGGCAGAGG
>LOEQ01001613.1:353883-389645 GCA_001685075.1 Bramus lutescens
AAAGAAAGAAAGAAAGAAAGAAAGAAAGAAAGAAAGAAAGAAAGAGGAAAAAGAAGAGATTCCAATAATTCAATAATTGAGCCTTCTGCTAAATTTTATTTTATGAAACAAAAATGCCAAAGTATTACAAGATTAGGAGAAAGTAACACCACCAAAACAAAAAACAATACAAACAAATTAAAACATGTTTGAAGACATACTCCAAATGACCAGAAATTAAAATATAAGTCAGAATTACATTTCAATATTATCCTGCAAAATTCCATTATAATAAAACAAGCATATTCTGGATATATGGTATCCATCCTTTGCAACACATATACCCCATAAAATACAAACAAATAAATAAGATGTAGTAAAAACACATTTTAAAAATGAAAGCAAAGCTTAAAATGGCAAAGGAAATAAGTGGTATAAAAATAAGAATTACTATACATACAACTGGAATTGATAATAAAAGGAAAAATAAAAACAGAATAAGGAAACCTGAGTAATATTTCTTTGAAAGGGCTCAGGGTGTCCTTAGAAAAGCTGCTCCAGAATGGTTGCCCTAAACATAGAACAAAACTCTTAGATTATAAAGTGAGTGCAGCTCTTTATGGTTTCCAGATGAAAAGATACAGAAACGTATGAAGGCTAGAAAAAAATGTTCACAGAAAAATAAAACAAACAAAAGTAGTGTGATATTTACAAAACGTTCAGGAGAACACTGTGTGACATCATTAAATGAAAAAAGAAACATAAGAAAAAGTTTTCAAGTGTGGATTATTCTCAGAGATAATATGTGTGGAAATTTCATACACCATGAAGATGTTTGTAAAACATCACAGAATAACTGATGAGCAGTAAATTAAATTACAGGTCTCACACAAATAACAAAGTAAATCAAATCCTGAAGACAAATATTCAAGAACATAAGTATCATGTGCTCTGGAGAATCTGTACTGCAATTTAGTAAAGAGGAAATGAAAGACAAAAAAATTACATAAGTTTATCAATAACTGAATTTGAAAGAGAAGAAAATGACATGGCATGTAAAGCCAGACACAAATAGAAATGTTCTAAATATGTACAATATACATCTGAAAGAAGATAACATAAAATATTCATTTTATTAACCAGCATTAATATAAAAATGTCACTGGTATTCAATAATATCTGTTATAGCAGCTAGGACTTGGCTTTGGATTTTATGAGTAGGCTATCCAGTAGGCTCACAAATGAAATGTAAAGCTACTGTCTACGATTTAAAATGAGATAATGCAGAAGAGCTCAAACACAAAGATAGGCGAGAGCACAGCCACAAATTCCACAAACAGAAACCAGGCTGAAAAGCAGACATAGAAAGCAGACCAGAAAGATCCAAATAGGATTTCTGAATGACAACTTTATTAAAGATCAAAATTCACAATGATAAAATGAAGTATCAATTTCTATGCAACAAATAACATGCTGTCCAACTTCAGAAACAGAAGAGCAGATAATGTTAGCTGAGAACAAACTGTGTAATTCAAAAGAGGATCTTTAATCCTCGCTTCCTATTTTAAAAAATGGAGGAAAAAGTAAATGATGATATTAAAATTTAGGTGACCATGAAGGACAGAGTAGGTAAATGGAGAGAAGGCAACAAGAAATACATCCATTGTCACACGAAAAACACTTGTTTCTGCAATTTTACATTCTGGAGGTACGTTAGATAATTTGAAAGTTATAAATACATTCTATATAAAGGAAAGTAAAAAACTTGACCTCAGTGTCGTAAGGTATAAGAAATATAATGTTAAGGCTGCTCCAAGCCAAATAACATAGCTAACAAGAGACCAAGACAAAAAAACTCTAATCTTGTTTAGAAAAACAACTTTAATTTTAAAAGTACACATCAAAAGTTATGAGACTAAGTTAAACCATGCATTTATACAATTAGCAAACAGGAAAAGGTAGGAAGAATTTTTAAACATTAAAAATTAGAAAATCACATAATTAGAAAGAGTAGGAATATTAATTGTTACAATAAAACTAACAAATTAAAGAAATCTCTGGCTAATCTAATCAGTAAAGGGAAGAAATGGAGCAAAGTAAGAAGAAAGACAAGTCATAAATGACTACTTTTGAGAAGTCCATAGATGTCAACCTGAGAATATAGATGAAATGGAGAGTTCTCTCTGTGTTTTTACCAAGTTTATCTCAGAAGACCGAGAGTACACAGAGAAATAGTTGAATGGACAGACCACCAATACAGTTTCCCACAGAAGTGGCAGCAGACCTCCAATGACAAAGTCCAATCCAATGTTAAGGAAGCTGCAGAGCACAAAAGGAAAATCTTTCCAGATCTATAAGTTTAGGGGAAGGAAGTACGTAAAACCTTAACACCTGAACCTCATCGCTAGAGGTCAAAACAGGACATACTTCCATGTTCCCACAGCACACACAAAGCCATGTGATCATGTCGTAGTTAGTCTGAAATACTGCAGTACTGTAAAATTTTGAAACCTTTGAATATGCTTTATCATATTAATAATCTAAATAAGAAAACATCATTCTGTATTATTCAATGCCAATCAATGCTGATACCATGAAAGTAGTTTCATCAAATTTCAACATCTACCCTAGGTATAAAAATGTATTATGTATGTATGTGTGTGTGGGTGAGGAGAGAGAAAGACAGAGAGAGAGGGGTGGGGGAAAAGAACTATTTTTTTGTGTGTGCATCCTAAAACTAATACCGACTTAGATGGACCAACATCATCCCCCTGTAGTCAGGAACAAGAAAATACTTCCAAAATCCTCATTGATGAAATCAGTTAAGAGAAAATCATGGAGACCTAAAATTATACAAGGACAATCTAAATACTATTTGAACATACACACTTTTCATGTATGATAGCATACATAAAAAGATCAAGTCACTGACTGATCTGGAACCACAATAAAATTCATGAAAGGTGAAAGGCATTAATGCACACTAATTAACAAGCTCTTGAGAAATGCTTGTCAATTAGTAAGTAGTGGTTAGAACAAAAAAATCACTATGGTGGTCACCCAAAAAAATTAAGAATATGGAAGGAAATAAGTGATATGAAAAATATATTTAAAATAACATCAAAGAGAGAAATATGATCGTGAAATAAAGGAAAAATATTAAAATTTGTACTCGATAGGTTACTTCAAAAGAGATAAGAGGACATGAAGTTGTGAGGGGTATGTGGGAAAGGCATCTGCACGGAGTAGAATGTAGAGGGGAGAAGGTGCTCAAAATACATTGTGTGCTTATATGAAATCCTCAAAGAATAAAATCTTAATAAATAATAAATATATGTGAATTTTCATTAAGACGTGAATATAAGGAATATCCTTTTGGACGATGTAATACATTTTTTTAAGTTATTCAAGGCAGAGTTTCTCTGTGTCGCTTTGGAGCATGTTCTGGAACTCACTTTGTAGACCAGGCTGGCCTTGAACTCATAGAGATCACTTGCCTCTGACTCCCGAGTGCTGGGTTTATACCACCATTGCCCAGCTAGTGATACAGATCATTTTTAAGGCAGTATTCCTATGAGTATAAAGCCTCAATACAATATATCTTACAGACAAAGAGGACATAAAGTTCTTTTACTTACATTTGCTGCTGACAGAGGTCAGTATATTAACTCTGAGAAATTTTGCTGACAATTGTATAATACACTAAATGAATGAATTTATGAATGTTGAACCAAGATTCTTCCTGTACAGAAAGTGAAGCTGAACCCGTGCACTGGAGGAAAGTGTGCAAGGATCCCTGAAATGTAGCTATCAGTGTGAGAGAGCTACATCAAACATTTTTCTACATATGTCCCCTGGAAAATGCGCAAAACAACATTAAATGCTATGAATCGAAATTTTGGGTTCTCAGATATGTTCAACCCTAAAAAATAGCGAAACTCCATAGAACAAGGATTGTTGGTTCCATGTCCTGAGCTAAGAAAGTATAAGGTAAACTGGAAGTGCTTTGTAGAGTCAGATGGCAAGAGAGGGGTTAAATATCAGTGAGGGCATACCAAAAGAAAAAGACACCAGTGTGAAAGGCTTCCACCAAGCATATTTGGCATAATATCTGATTAAATAAATAATAATACTATGGGATGTGTAACTCATCAAATGTAAAAAACTCTTACATATACAGCGATATTTTATTTAAATATAGAAGAGAAAAACTATTCCCTTAAAGAAGATATATTGGTAAATATAAAATTAATAAAATACATAGAAAAATAATTTGATATAAGAACATATTCATTAAAAATACCACCATTGAACTAAAAATACTAAGTCAATTTTTTGAATATTGCTGAAAATGAAATCTTAAAGTATTACCCCATTATCTAGCAATAGCAAGAAAAAAAATAACATTTGAATTGGAAGTGTCTCAAATATACCTTGAGTAATTATTTTAAGAAGCACCAGTAATAATGGAGCAAGTGACCTGGAAACACACTACAGAGGTTACACAGCACCCATGTGTTATTTGTGACAAAAATGTGTAACTGATTTTAAAATGTATAAATATTTGTTTTCAAAGAATTAAAAAAATGTAGTTTTTCAAAAGTCTCAAGTCATAATAGTCATAAAGAGGGAAATTTTACAATAAAAGAGGAAGGCAAGATAATGCATTTAATGATCTTTAATCGATCATTTGTTGCAAATCACCTTCTTAACCAGCAAAGCCTCTATTTGTGAGAGAAATGCAAATCACAACCCCAATCAGATATCACCACATGCTATAAGAATGACTTTGTTTCTAAGAGAAAGCTAGCGATTATGGAAGTATGACGTTCTGATGACTGTTTTACGGTAGCAAAAACTGTAGATAATGATAAAGAAGCATGTATCTAAATGTGGGGTTGGGGAGGATGGGAAACATTGTTTTAAATTTATTTATTTATCATTACTGGTAGAAAAGTCAACCAGAACATGGGTGTGGAGGTCAAAAGACAACTTTGTGGAGCCACCTCTCTCCTTCCCTTTGTCTATGTTCTGGGGACCCAACTGAGGTCATTAAGCTTTTGTGACAAGTGTCCTTATCCTCTGATCTTTCTTGTCCACCTGCAGCTTTCGGAAAACTCATTTTTTTTTAATCGCATCATCACTGTGTAGAGTAGTGGTGCTTATAAAAAAAAACACTGCGCATGTGAAAAAAAGAAGACCACCTTCATGAGTTGGTTCTTTTTTCCACTGTAGGATCTGGAGTCAACCCTACTTAGATCAGGGATCCGGTGCAACCGATTTTATACACTGTGCCATCTCCCCAGTCCTATAGTTCAAAACGCTTTATCACAGGTGGTAAAGGTTGAGAAGATACCAATAATGTAAGCACTACCTGATATCCTGTTCATATGTCCATTTTTACGTGTATAGCTTAAAAAAGAAATTAATTTAAAATTTAAAATATAGTTTTGGCTTTAAGCAGAAAAAATAAAACATAAAACGAATGAAATAGAAAACAACTCTAAAGCTGCTCATTGGATAATTTTGAAATTTTTAATTTGTCCTGAATTACATAATTCCACGGTATATATTTGATTATTAGGGTTGTGGTGGGGAAAAACACTCTTTGTTTAGAGGTGAAGTCTTACAAATATCTGCATGATGTTTTAATGGTTTGGCAAACGCATCTCGGCATATGAAACATGAGATAGCTTGCAAATCTCGTACTTGTAACAGCCAGCCACTCTGAAATATACAAGTATTCAGCACAAAATACATTACATTCATTCATGGGTTTGGAATTTTTTCAGAGTAAAAAAATTATGAAAATGATAACAATCATTAATTTAATAAGAAAAATCTTCTTTTGGAGGAGTTTAAAATTTTTCATTTTAAGCTAAGTCAAACAAAAGTGGTTTTAGGCCTGGCTGTCCTGGAATTAGCTCTTGTAGACCAGACTGATTTCGAACTCACAGAGTCCCGCCTACCTCTGCCTCCCGAGTTCTGGAATTAAAGGCATATGCCGCCACCACCTGGCGAGCCAAACAAAAGCGAAGTATGATAAAGCTATTATCAAGCTATTGGCAGTGTCTTAACACCTAAAAGAATCACTCTCACATTGTTTTTTTTACATATGAAAGAGAACGTAAATATGATTTTTTTTATATTTTGCCCTAAACTATCATATAAGCAGAAATTTTCAGGAATGTGAACTTTTATACAGTCTCAGGGGAGTACTACAGAGTCTAAGAAAAAGGAAAAATGATCAAAGTAATAAATGCAGTGTTATCAAAATCTCTAACGTCCCCACTGGCATCAGGAAATCCCAGCTCAAGCCCCACCTCGATTAATCGCTATACATGACATCATGCAGACTTCGAATTCTAATCTTGGAAATGAAAAGGAATTTCTGCTTCATGCCTTATTCTGAAGAAGAGCATTTTAAGCAACAGATAATCCACAGTAGAATGGGGGCTGGTCGGAATTTGAGCCCTATATTGTTAACCCTACCTTAATCTAGTACTGTCTAAATAAACAAGTGGTGCAACCTGTTTTCAACCCTTGCAGAAGATTGCTTTATATTAATCCAAAATCTACTGTGTGTAGGAAAGAACATATCGAACTTCCTGTCCATGTCCTATCCAGCAGTGGTACAACTTCAACTAAACTTTTTACTAAACAGAATTAAACAACAATGAAAAGATAGTTCTCAACAAGGCATGAAGCCATGTGTGGACTAATAAAAACTTCTTCATACTTGATCCACATGGAAGGTTTTTTAATTAATGTACTTCTCAAAGATGCGATCAGCTGCACTATTGAAATTAAAGCCTGATAACTATATTCATTCAAGATACATAATCACGACCTAGCACAATTTCAACTATTGTTTACAATCCAGTGTATTTACAATCCAGTCCATTTCAATTCAGGAATGATAAAAATTTCTCCCAAATAACACAAAATGAGTAATTTTTCTTTTTTTTTTTCCCCAGAATCGGCCAAGGTTGTCAGACACAATCTTACACATGAGCAGATCAGACACCAGTCCATGTGTGTTACGGCAAACGGACCCTATTTATCTCCTCCTCCCGCCTCTTTATAGACACAAGAAAGATACCCTATGCAAAGGCCAGCAATTAGAGCTTCTCCCAGCTTCAGTAATCTACTTATTTGGAGTTAAATGCGGTCCCAAGGTGACAAAGGAGAAAGGCAACAGGAGAGAATAGTAAAATTCCTGAATGTGCTCTTATTTCCAGTTGTTCTGCTTCATCGTGAAACAGCCATTTACAGAATCAGAGCCAAGTAACATCTGGGTGGCCGGGCTGAAGAAAAGATCCCTTTCTCACATTCATTCACTCATAATAAAGACACACCCGTCCCTGCATCGACTGCCATATGAACCTTTTATTTTATAGTCAAGGGAGCAAAGAAAGTTTTCGTTAATGCCAGAAGCCATCAAGTCCACTCAGACAAGACAGAAAGAGAAGGCCTCATTCTCTCCTTAATCTCTTCAAGCTGCAGAGCTAACAACGAGCAAAGACTAAAGTGTCCTGTGCAAGAGGGTTGCTGTGATGCTAAGAAGGTCTAACTAAGAGACAGAAGCAATCATATTTCCTCAAGTAACTTCACACAAGTATAATGCTGAATTGCTATGTATGTCCTACCGTGCACTCACACTGCATCTCCTCGGTAGGAAGTATTTCAACATATGGTCACACTTTCACCACAGGCAGTTCTGGGTCACAGTTTGGTGAGTGGATCTCTCTCAGCGAATAGCAGGGTGGCAGCAATGTGAAGGGAGGAGATGGTCTGGTCACAGAGGTGCAAAGTGGGTTGATAAGAGTTGTGAGGTCATCAAATTTCTACTGCTTGCTACCACTAAGCCCTTCTGCCTGGATGATTCTTGCCCTTAAGAAAAATACACAAAACAATCATAAATGCCTGTCCTTCATGAGAAATAAACCTCTCTCATTGTGGTCTTCCAGAGTACCACAGAATTCCCATTGTCTATGGGGATCTTTGATTTTTTTTCTGAAATGTGTTTTCTACTCCCTTACTCTTCCTAGTCTCTTGATCATTTGTCTCCATTAGCACAATTTTCAGCATCCTCTTCAGCCCTTGCATTTAAAAAAAATTTATGTATGAATGTTCTCCCTACATGTATGTATGGGAACCATGTGCATATCTGGTGCCCTTGGAGATCAGAGAGGGCATTGGATCCCCTGGGACTGGAGTTTCAGATGACTGTGATCTGCCATTGTGGGTACTGGGATTAGAACCCAAGTCCTCTGCAAGAGCAAGCAAGTGTTCTTAACCGCTGAGACATCTCTCCAGCTCATCTAGCCCTTGTAAACTCAGGGCATTTCAAGTATTATTGGGCTCAACTGAAACTTCCAAGCCTTTAACAAACTATATGACACTGTTACCCATCTTCAGGTGTTCAGAAATGAGAACTTCAAGCTTTGAAAAATCTTATTTGCCAACATTTTCTTTCTGTTTTCTAATTTTGTATTTGACCTTGGTGTTTTAGACTGGATTCCCCATTAAGAACATAAACTTCTTATTGTTCCCTTTATTTCTTCTTCCATAATGCTTAACAGAATTCTTTATAAATATTTTTAAGGGATCAGTTGAGTCCCTTGTTCATTATATAATGATACACACACAAGATGACAGCTGCCCACCACTTTGAGTGTGATCAGTTGACTTTGTTCAGAGAAGTTTCTTTGTCTTACTAATCTTACTAATCTTAAATTTCTTAGAACAGATGCAATGAAATACCACATAGTCTTCTTATTTAAGGTAAAAAGGTTTCCAAATCCAATCAAATGTCTATAATAAACTCATCTATAGCTTTCCCACAGTAAACATGTGATTAACCAGACTGAGCCAAGTCCTGCACCAGCAGGCAGTACAGACCAATGAGCAGGCAGTACAGACCAATGAGTCCTCACCAGCAGGCAGTTCAAAGTGATTCTCAATAGAGCAAAATCTCCAGGAAACTTGAAATTTAAAGTATTTTTCATCTATCATTAAAAATGTACTTTTAGATATTAAAGTGAATACTGCTCTCAACTATTTTTATCAATGAGTCAACTGTACTAATGGTGAGACAAATGTTTGCATAGACTTGTACCTCATTATTTAAGGATTAATATTAAAGCTAAAATACCTTTAGCCACTCCAAATTCCCATTTGTATAATTTAGCCACATATTAAGAACTGATTGCTATTAAACTTGATGTCACAGGATTTTTATTTCATTTTTATACATCAGAAAATATTTTCTTATATGAACTCTTGCCTCTCTTTTATTGTTTAATACTCATGTTACTATTTAACAACATTCATATCACAAATTGTACAATAAGAAGAAATATCCTGATTTATCATTATGACTAATCATCCCAATAAGAGATTCATTATATCTCAAGACAAACAAAATATATGGATCTCCCAACTTCTACTGCAAAAGAAATTAATCAGAAGAGAATGACTTTCTTGGTTTTACAAACAATATAGAAACCTTGATGGATAGGAAAGGAAGGAAAGTGAAGACTTATTTCACACTACCAGAGTGAAAAGAAAAACTAAGCATTACAGTTGCAAAAACATATTCCATAACAAGTTCTTAAGACTCCCAGGTGCAACATCAGCAGTGCTCCAGTCTTGATTTTTATTGTAATCTTGTGGCTTTTTATTTGTAACTTATATGAAAAGAATCATATTGATTGGGGCAGATTTAACTCAGTAAAACCTATTCTACTGAGATTGTCTTCGCTAGGTGATTTTATCAAGTTCTCTTTTGGTTTCATTTTCTTCCTCATCCCTATTCCCAGGAGAGACTGAAGCACAGCTTGCAGAGCAAATTGCCCTAAATTGAGTTCTTTCTCTGGCATAGACAGGACTGCCTTTAGCTCCTAGGCTTGAAAACTTTATGCATTCTTTTTTTTCTTCTTCTTCCTTAACAATCTCCTTCCCTTTTTCCAATTAAAATGGAGAAGTTAGCACCGGTACCTGCTCCCAATTAAACGAAGGCTGCATGCATTACCAGCCGCACTCCGGGGCCTCAGCCTCCCTTCACTAGTCTTAAGTCCTCTGAGGCTGCCTGGCTGCCTGCCAGGGACTTATGGCACGAATTCAAACTCTTGCACACTTTATCCCCTCCAAATCATTCTTGAATATAAGCAGTCTGCTCCTTAGGCCCAGCACAAGAAATCCAAAAACATGTTCACAACAGATAGGAGACTGGGAGGGAGAGGGGAGAAAACGAGTTATTTAACAGGCTAAAAGCCTATGCAGAAAGAGACAAGCTGCGAGAGGTTAAGCTTCCCAGTTAATTGACCTTCATTTCGTTCTTAAAAGCCTGAGCAGTGAAAACAACAAATGACAGCTCGATGGCCCCGCTTTCTCTCTGAGTGCCTTCATGCCCACAGGAAGTACATCATCATCTTCACACCTCAGGCATGTCAGCTCCACAACTCTCAAATTATGCATCATGACTGAAATATCCAACCTTGGAAGCTGAAGCAACTATTTTTTTTGTAAAGATCAACATGGAATTTTCCAACAAATGTGAGCGCTGTGGGGCCATTGCATCAGCCATTCTCAACTGACACTGGCAATCAGCAAGTGGGCATCAAGATGTCGTGAATGATGACCCAGGTGTCAGAGCAGAGGGGGAAAAAGGTCATTCTGCGTGCTTCCAGGGCTCTGACACTGCGGACACTACCTTTACAGAGTCACTGAACACAGGAGCAAATTCTACGATCAAATCCCCCTTCTGATATGCACTAGCTAAGTGAGCTTGACAAGTAATTTGGTTTTTCTGAGGTTTATGGTCCTTGGCTCTTTGAAATGGGAATAACGATATCTAGCATAAAATTCTGTCCTGTGAGTTTTAAATAAGTAAAGCATATATTCATTTACCTCAGTTCCAATACATGGTACACAGATAGGAACTGTCCACCCTTACGATTATCACTGCTATCACCAACACTAAGCAAAAGATGCAATCTGACATAACTTTTGGACATTTTCCAAGAACATGGCAAGGGATAGGAGCAATTTGCACAAAAGTTTTAATTTGTACAAAAACTAAAATGTGTGAGTGGATTTTTCAGAAGCTGGCCCTTGTTTGGCACAAACGCCAACACAGTTTTGTAATATACTAAAATTAATTTAAGAAAACTTGTTTTATGGTAATTGCAAGTAATTATATTTTAGCAACAGAGTAAATATATTACCATGGTGGACTTTAATAAAAAAACATTTTTTAATTAAGCACTATAAAAGAAAATTCAATGAATTTATATTCTGAGCATTATTATAAAATTTGGTTTATCTCCCAGGGAGAAATTTCAAGTCATGAAGTAATCTCAAAGTCATTACCTTAAAAAAGAGAGAAGAAGAAGCAAAAGAGTACAAAATCCATAACTACGAAGTCCTTTTAAATGGTTATATTGATGAATCTAAAAGCACACTTATGAAGAAGGATAAATATTTTACATTACACTGATACTATCTCCTACAGAAAGAACAACTTCTTTCTTTACATAATGTATACAATTATTGCCTACTTATAAAATATTTGCTATAATATTTGAGAAATCTAATCAGAAAGCATATTCTTTCATCAATACAGAGAGATTGAGAGACAGAGAGAGGCAGAGAGAGGCAGAGAGAGACAGAGAGAGAGATTTATTAGTAGTCCTGATGTTAATTCTCTTCTTGAATAAGAATAGGTGGAATGACCAAAACTTCTTGGCCCCTGAGACTTCCAGAAACCTTTCAATAGACCTATAATCTTAGTAGTTTGAGTTGGCTGACAATTCACAGAAATAATTATTAATTGATATGTATAGTAAAATATAAGCCATATCATACTTTATTATATCATGTTATAATATACAAAACAAGTCTACGTGGGGAAAGTGATTAGATTAGAATTAGAAATACTTGATTATATTTTCATTGCTAGTAGAAAATTCAGTGAATATGAAACAAACACATTATCTCCAACCCCAAAGCACTGCAGTTTTTCTTGGCTTATAATTAAAATTTCATCCAGAAACCTGGATAATACAGGAAAGTGCCCTTATTTGAACCAGCTAGAAGTGGAGAAAGTGATACTACAGAGTAGAGTGCTCAGTATCTAATGAATTTGTATGACAAGGCAAAAAGAAGCTTATATTCAGAAAAAATTCCTTGTTAGTTGACTGAACTCCCTTAAAATTGTTGCTGAGAGTATCAGAACCAGATGAATTCAATTTCCCCCCAAGTTAGTAAACTTGTGACTGGGAGGCCCTTCTGTCTGTGTGTTGCTTTTATTGGTTAATGAATATAGAACTGGCTTGGCCTATAACATGGGAGGAAGAAGGCAGAGTCAGAGAGATGCCATGGATCCACCACCGAGACAGACATGCTGAAACTTTGATGGTAGGCCATGACCTTGTGGTGATGCATAGATTAATAGAAATGGGTTAAATTAAGATGTAAGAGTTAGTCAAAAAGAAGCTAGAGCTAATGGGTCAAGCACTGTTTTAATTAATATAATTTCTGTGTGGTTATTATGGTTCTGGGCAGCCAGTATGAACAAGCAGGCCCTTCTCCTACAGGCACTCTTGCACTTTTCATCAAGTCAAGAAATGCTCATCAAAAAACAATAGAATTCAATTAATTACCAACCTAAAACTAAAATCACTTTCCGAACCTCTGGAAATAAAAAATATAAAGCCTAATTCTATATTGGGGATTATTACTGTCAGTTGAAAGTAAAATCAAAAGAATTACTTTGCATAATATTTACACAGAACAAATATATTCAGCAACTCTAGAATCAAATCCAAGAGCTGAGTAAAAGGTCTATGACTGATGTAACTACATTCACAAGTCACCGGGGTTTCCTTTCATAGAACAGTGACCTTCCCAAAAGGCAGATGAATGTCCTTAGTGCTATTTCCTTAAAAATGGGCAAAAGCAATGCTAGTCTGCAATGGGAACTTTTTTCATGTGAATTAAACACATGTCTATTATGTTGGTTGTACTTAAGATTTTTGATAACAACACTAGAAAAGAATGTTTCCTCCATGTAACTAATTTCTTGGTTTGACATTAAAATTCTATTCATCAAAAGTTTCTGTGGAGCAAAGAATAAGTCTGCACAAATAAAACACATCCAACCTTAACCAAACATTACAACCTCAGCCGGAAACTAGAGAGCGAGTTCATTCCAGCATCATTACGAACCCAGTATAATATCACTTCAGAAGACCCTGGACAACAGGGAAATTGATCTCACTGTTTTAGTGTACTCACACAGCTTTCGCACAAGCCCAGGACATAATGTACTCAGAATCAGCTTTGATGTCTTCTGAGAGATTGGAGATGAACCAGATTCCACAGGAGAACACTCACCAAGGACATCTAGACCAAATGAAAAAAAATGGCATCTTTAGATTCTGTCTGCAGACCCAGGAGCAGCTCCAATTTTAAAAACGCTGAGTGTATCACCATGAGAATGAAGATCATCAAATACAGCTTTGTTCTGTTTCAAGTTTTCTTCCAATATAGAACACTATTGTGAACTGAGTTTTCTTTTATCTTTATAATTTTTTTAATTTTACATACTTGCCCCAGTTACCCCTCCCTCCCCTTCTCCTACCCTCTCACCTCTCCCATTCTACCCCTCATCCACTCCTCAGAGGAGGTAAGGCCTTCTTCGGGGAGTCAACAAAGTCAAATATATCGAATTGAGGCAGAATCAAACCCCTTCCCCCCATATCAAGGCTGAGCAAGGTATCCCACATAGGGAGTGGGTCCCAAAATGCCAGACCATGCACCCAGGATATGTTCTGGTCCCACAGCCATGACCCCTGTAACAACTCAAGCCACATAACTGTCACCCACATACAGAGGGCTTAGTTGAGTCCCACACAGGTTTCCCTGTCCAGAGGTCCATGATCTCCCACAGCTCAGGTCAGTTATCTCTGTGGTTTCACCATTCATGATCTTGACATGACACACACACACACCACTTATATAATCCCTCCTTTCTCTTTTCAACTAAGCTCCAGGAGACTAGCCCCATGCTTGGCTGTGGATTACTACCTCTGCTTCCATTAGTTATTGAATGTCAGTTCTATGATAACAATAAGGGTAGTTACTAATCTGATTATAGGGGAAGGCCAGTTCAGACACCCTCTCCACTATTGCTAGGAGTCTTAGTTGAGGTCATCCTTGGTGGATTCCTGGGACTTTCCCTACCACCTTGTTTCTCCCTAACCCCATAATGACTCCTTCTATCAAGATATTTCTTTCATTGCTCCCCTCTCCATCCCTCCCCCAACTTGGCCATCTTGAGCCTCATGTTCCCATCCCCCATCTGCTCCCTTCTAATGCCCTTCTCAGTTGACCCAGAAGATCCTAACTATTTCCCTTTCCTGGGGCCCTTGATGTGTGTCACTCTTAGGGGGCATTCTCTTTACCTAGCTTCTCTGGGGTTGTGGAATGTAGCCTGCTATCCTGTGCTTTACAGCTAGTATCCACTTATGAGTCAGTACATACCATGTTTATCTTTCTGGGTCTGGGTTACTTCACTCAGAATTTTTTTCTCTAGTTCAATCCATTTGCCTGCAAATTTCAATATGACATTGATTTTTACTGCTGAGTAATACTCTATTAGGTAAATGTCCAAGTTTTCTATCACAAAAGCTAACATAACTGTAATTTGATTATTCTGACCTCAGTTTCCACTTAGAGACAGAGTCTGCAACAGTGCTGAACTGCTCACAAAGTTC
This sequence comes from Bramus lutescens, assembly GCA_001685075.1. Taxonomy (NCBI): domain Eukaryota; kingdom Metazoa; phylum Chordata; class Mammalia; order Rodentia; family Cricetidae; genus Bramus; species Bramus lutescens. Next base: position 368,646 of record LOEQ01001613.1, read on the forward strand.
TTGGACTCAAATATTTTATGACCTCTACAGCCAGAATGTTAATTAACTAACATAAAAGAATATTTTTAAATAATTACTTAATATCTTAATAAAAATACAAATAATTTTTATATGGAGACATATGTGCTCACATACACAAGTGCAGCAGAGGCCAGAGGCATAGGAACCTTGGTGCTGGAACCATTGTGGTCCTGAGCCACCTGATGTGGGTGCTGGGAGCTGAACTTGGACCCTCTGCGTGAACACTGTGCACTGTGCTGGGCCATCTCCCAGTCACTAGAGAGACTCTCCTAAGACAAGGCTGGGGACCAATGTCTCCTCGGCTGCACTCAAATATGTTAAAGGGACTGTGTAGCTAACACTGGAGCTTGTTTCACAGCAGGATTCAACACAGCACAGCACCTAATACAGAATATTTATTTTAATTAACTTTTAATTTTTAAAAATTAATATTCTTCCCCTCTCCCAAGTTCCTCCTGATTCTCTCTTCCTTCCTCCCTACCCCTCAACTTTAAGTTCTTTCTTCAAAAACAAATAAAAATCAAACAGAACAGAAATTCCCCCAAACTACAAAAACAAAGTAAAACCACACCCAAAAAGATGTTAACACACACACACACACACACACACACACACACACACACACACACCAAAGTGTAACCAAACAAAAGCACACAAAAACCTGTGGATTTCATTGTATGTTGGTCAGCTACTCCTGAACATGAGGCCTGTCCTGGAGTGATTAATATGCCCCTACCATGTCACTCATAGGAGAAAACTTATTTTCCTTCCCCCTGCCAGGATAAGTGACAGTTCAGCCGTTAACCTTTACCCTGATACAGTGGTTCTCTACCTGTGGGTCCTGACCCCTTTGGTGGTTGAGTGACCCCTTCACAGGGGTCACTGAAAACGACTGGGAACTACAAATATTTATAGTATGATTCATAACAGTAGCAAATTTATAATTATGAAGTAGCAATGAAAATAATTTTGTGGTTGGGGGTCACCACAACGAGGAAGTGTTGCAGCATTAGGAAGGTTGAGAACCGCTGCCTTAGTGGCTACATTTTCTTTCATTATTTTTTTAAAATATAACAAAATTAAAGATAAGATAAAACAAAAATTATCACATCAGAGTTGGAATAAACAAAGGAACAGAAGGAAATGAGCCCTAAAGAAGGCATAAGAATTACAGACCCATTTTTTCCTTCAATCAGGAATCCCATGATAACACTAAACGAGAAGCCATAATAAGCAAGGACCTGATGCGACCCATGCAGGACCTGTGTGTGCACGCTACCTCAGTCTCTGTGAGTTCCTAAGGGCTTTGATCATGTTGAATCACGGCACTTTTTAGAGGTAAGAAAACATTATTTCATTCACTCAAAACCCACATACACTTCTAAAGCCATCAAAAGGAACACTGGGGGGTGGGAGGCCCGCTGCTGATCTTAAAACACCAAAGCCCTCCCCAGGCAACATAGTGCAAAGTCAAGTAATCCAAACTCAGTTGCCAGAAGCAGATCAGATTAACTAATAAACCCGAACTATGTTGCCCTTGGACTGAGGTTACATGGTGGGTCAACCTCTAGAGCTAACTAGCTGCTGTTCACTGTTGTGCCAAAAATGAAACTTCACCTGTCTACTTGAAACAAACAGCTGTGTCACCAAGCAGGGGAGATTAATTCCGAGAAGCTCATGAAAACACAGAACCCCCTCAACCTTGAGATCTCTGCATATCTCAAAGTTTTAGTTGATTTCCACACCCCCAAGGGACTTGGAAGATAACCTCAGCTGAACGTTAGCCACCAATGCAGGACGTGCTAGAAAATATGGACATGACTAGAAAAACTGTCCAAACCACATACTGCAAGGTTAAGGGACAAACAGACACCCTTGACACACTAGGAAAGTGAAGACAGCAGTGGCAGACATCACGTCCCTGTCCAATGCAGGCTCAGCACTGTGTTAAACCATGGGAAAGAGAAGAGTTCACAAGGTCAACTGAGCCTTGTCTTTCACACACAGAACCAGATGCCTATAGTTTTCAGAGTCCAAGAAATAATCTGCTAACACTGCTTTATGATCTTGCTTTCTTCCTACTTTGCCACTTGGCATCCCTTTTTTGTTTTATTTCATTCCAGCAGCCCTTTTACTTCTTCATAGTTTGCATAACTAGACTTCACTTTTCTTCCCTTCATCATACACTCATCGAATTTTGTTTGTTCAGGGTTTTATTTTCTCATTTCATTGTGCAATCTCTTTACTTTGCTTTGTTTTCTTGTTTGCATTCTTCTCTCTCCTCTCTGAGAGAGAGAGAGAGAGAGAGAGAGTGTGTGTGTGTGTTACACACACACATCTTTTCCCATTATATTATAGCAATAATACATTGCTAACTAATAATATTTAAATTCTTGGATTACCAGCTTACCCTATCGTCAATTTAATCTCTCTCTCCAGGTTGACAGCACAACTTTATAAAAGTCTGACATAAAGTTGACAGAACATATATAAGATGAATGACTTTAAAACAACTCTCTGGGATAACAGGAGCACTCCCAGCAGACTGGTGATGGCATAGGACATTGCTGCTCCTCTGATTCTCTACCCACCACACACACACACACACACACACACACACACATACACTTCTACAATTAATCTTAGATTTTTGCTGTTTTGAGGAGGCAAACTCTACAAACTTTATTTTAAAACAGGATCACTTTCTTTGACCTAAGAGAGAGTCTATTTGTACCACTTTGGTTACACTAATTTAAAAGAAATTGTTGAAAAGTAGTATCAATAATAACCAAATCTCCCTCCTTCTCAAACCTTCCCCCTTGCAGGAATCCCAATCATTTCCCTAAGCAGTTTGATTTCTGCCTTCATGTAACACGTACATGCATGCTCTTATATATCTGTATAAAATATAAGAATCACAAATGAGAGAAAATATGGTATTAAAAACCTTAATTTGCTTAATATGATCAATACATTTTATCGCAAATGACCATTTCATTTTTCCTGACAGCTGCAAAGAATTCCTTTTGTGTATAGTTACCACATTTTCTTTATGTATTCCTAACCTAGGTTGATTCCATAAATTAATGGTTATGAGTAGTGCTGCAAGAAAACATTGGTATACAAGTATCTCTTGGATATGCTGAGTTGGAGCCACAGTAGTAGCATAGGTAGGTTATTTGAAAAATAAATTGTTCATCTTTTGAGAAAACTCTATCTCTACTGGCTTCCATAGTAGCTGCAGTAGCATGTATTATCACTGATAGTATAAATGGGTTTCCTTGTGTCCACATTCTCATGACAGCGTTTGTTATTTGTGTTACTTTTCATTTCAAAATGTTCCCTGCAATGTATTTTGAATGTGCTTTTTCTTTCCCCAGTTTCTCCAAGATCCCAAGATCCTCCACACCTCCCTCCCAACCCAACTGCATGACTTCATGTTGTTCCTCTCTGTCTCTCTGTCACTCTCTTCTTTCTCCAAAAAATATAGTAAAACAATAAATGAAAAATTAAAATGAACAAAATTATACCAACATGAAACAAAAGCCCCAATACACACACACACACACACACACACACACACACACACACCATGACACTCCATTGGAGAAAGCCGATTTCCATTTCTCAGAAGATATTCATTGTCATTAGTTTCCTGTGTAGGAATGGGAATTTCTGTCCACTTCCCCCTTTTATTTCTGTGCTTTGGCTGAATTAAACAAATGCAGTACTTACTACAGTCTCTCATCCTCTCTGACTTTTACAATCTCTATGCCTCCTCTTCTGTATAGATTCCTTAGTCTTGAATGGAGGTGCTAGATAAAGACATTCTGTGGAGCACTGAATGTCCCAGTGTCTCTTACTCTCTATACATTGTTCAGTTCTGGGTCTTTGTGTTAATTCCAATCTATTGTCAGAAGAAAGTTCTCTGGGGAGAGCTGAATAATGCACTGGTCTATTTGCATAGCAATATGTCACTGGGACTCTATGTCATGTTCCTATAGCAAAACAATAGCACTAGGTTTTTCCATATGCCCATTAACTATCTAAAGTCAGGTTCTTGGTTACTTTTGCTGTTTAAAATATGAATTTCAACTCATGGAATGGCTCTTAAGTCCAATAAAAATGTTTGGTCTATTTCACAACATTTGTGCCATTATTGTACGAGATTATCTCGCAGGAAGGTGATGCTTGTCAGTCATAGGTTTTGTGGCTGGGTGATAATGATGATTGCTTTTCTCCTCTGGTAGCATGCAAAGTACCTTCCAGTACTAAGAGTGTTAGCAAATATGGGTGAAGGTTCTAGTTAGATTCTAGTTGGGCATCCAACTAGAATGGTCAATAAAATCAAACTGAAGGCCCAGCTATAATTCCACAAACTTTTAAATACCTTATTTGTACAAAGAAGCCAAAATAGACGCTGGAGAAAAGACAGCATTTTCAATGAATGGTGGTGGTCAAATGGAATGGATGGATATGTGTGGAAGAATGAAAATGTCCACATCTTTCACCCTGCACAAAAATCAACTACAATGAATCAAGGACCTGAGCATAAAACAGACACCATGAACTTAATAAAATAAAGAGGGAAGTGGGCTTAAATGACTGCCATTCTGATAGATGTGAGATGGAATCTCAGTATAATTTTAGTTGCATTTCTCTGACGGCTAGGGAGGCTGAACATTTTTCAGATGTTTAATTGTAATTTATATGTTACCTTTTGTCAATTAATGGCTCGCTTTGCTGTTCTTTCATTGATGCAGTTGGGTTTTTTCTTGTTATTTGTAGATTGCAGGTGTATTGTTAGAAAAGACTTTACTCTGTGAGCTGTTTCTTCACTATGCTTGCTGGGGTTTTTTTTGCCCACACAGTAGCTCTCTCAATTTCATTAGTTCTCACTTGTTAAGTGATAGCTTTGTTTCCTGAGCAACTGGAGTCCTATTAAGAAAAACCCTTGCCTATATCAAGTGGTTTCTATAACTTCTACTCTAACAGTTCCAGAGATTCAGGTAACACTTTAAGATATTTGATTCATTTGGAGTTAATATTTATATAAGACAAAAAGATTGAGTTTCATTCTATTACTTGTGGATAGGCAGCTCTCAGCGTCATTTAATGAAGAAGATGCTTCTTCTCCAATATATATGTATTCAGCATCTTTGTCACAATTCAGGCCACCGTATCTCTGAGTCTATAGCTGAGTCCTCAATCGTTTCTGCTAGCATGTGTATCTGATGCTTTGTTATTATAGATCTGTAACATAACTTGAAATTGGGAGACCTACAGAGCTAGAAAATATAAAGGAGAAAGGACCACGGGGCTAACAAGCTGAGAGGGGGAATGTGGAATTTCTGTGATAGGCACCATTTAAGCCTGAAGATACATGCTGGGCAGCATAGATCATCACTTTTGATTTTTCTAAATTCGACTTTATTGAGTTTATGTGGAACTGGAGTTTCATAAGGGATCACAAATAAGACAAAGAAGTATATAACAAAATCACTAAGCAATATAGTATTTAACTTTTAATATTAAGAATTAAATCCTTGCTGAAACCTTAGTGCATGGTTATCAATTAAGTATTTAAAATGTGATTAAAAGCTTCTCCCTGTCTGAGATAGTGACATGATGCTGGCCAAAATTTCCTGAACTGAAGAAAATCTTCTCACATGTATAATGAATAGATTTTCTCCATATTCTTATCTGAAACTAGAATGTTGTTGCCAATTTAAAGTACAAAGTTTGAGCCATATGAAATTGGCTTTGTGCTTCTGAAATGATCTCAAGTTTAGATGCTGACAATGTGTCTCAACAAATCAGTCCCATTTGTTCTCTGTTGTTGTTGGGAACACTAAAGAGTTTTTACATGTGTGACTTAAAAGTGACAGATTTAATTTTTTCTAAAGTAATAATCGTTAATAGAGGTCTTTTCTTTATTCAAGTAAAACTATTCATAAAACTTAGGATCTGTTTACATATTAGATTCTATACATCCAGGTGGCCACTGTAGACTTTTACTTAGTCTCTGCCTCATACAGTGTATAGTTCATCAAAGAAAACACACATTGAAAATACATAAACAAGAAATACATGTTCTTAAATTTAGAAATGTGGTCTTTCTTAGAAATAAATTTATAATTATGTGGTAGTCTCAAATATTTTCTGGACTATTACGTATCAACATGGGGGGGGGGTTGAGACAGGGTTTATATAATAGCCCTAGTTGTCCTGGAACTAGCAGACCAGACTGGGCTCAAACTCGCAGAGATTGGTCTGCCTCTGTGTCCCGAGTGCTGGGATTAAAGGTATGTGCCACCACCGCCCAGCTAAGTACCAACATTTTTAAATCACTGGAATTATAATGAAAGACTAAGTCAAGGAGATAAAGGAGGGAGTATTAAGAGAAAAATAGAATTTGAAAGTTAATAATATTGTAGTCTAATGAAATATTTCAGAGGCTTTGGAATGTACTAAAAAAGCTGACAGGCAATGACAATTTTTAGTACGTGATTAAGTAAAAGGATTTCTTATCTATGTATTTGTGGATGCGTATTCTTGTGTGGATGCATTCAAAGGTGTTACATGAATTTAATCATTACAACAGATACATGAAGCACAGAGGTATTACGATTCAATAGTTGAGGAGAGGAATAAAAAGAAAAAGCCTGCTTAATGTCTCATAACAAACAATGATTTAAACCATTGAATATCAGATGCCAGTCTTTGCAACTCCGGTGCTCTTTTGCCTCCAGTGAAAAAGATCATTGCAGTAGTAGAAACTAAATTAGGAACAGAGATTGTTATCAGTATAGCGGCTTGAAAAAATATTTTAAAACTAGTCCCAAGATTATTTATAAATAACAATCCATTTTAAGAGGTTTTATGCACTTTTTATTTGTCTATTAGTAATCACATAGTCTACATTTCTGCAGAAAACAATGCAAATTTGCCCAGGAGCCAAAACAACTAACCATTTCTCCTTTACATTCTCAGAAGTGGCATAGCATTCCTGAGAATGTGATTCACATATTATTTTATTAGAAATATATATGATAGCAGTGCCTTCTTAGGAAGACAGCTGTAAACTCTTAATTTTCTTCTAATATCACATTAAAAAGGTACTTGATTTGCAATCTCTATCTATGAGCTAGGAGGAATTTATTACTTCAGTATATTTTTAAATCTATTTGTATTACTTTGGTCAATCTGTCATGGGTAATAGTATCTAGAATCAATTTGATATGGAAAACGGAAGACATAAATCATTCTTTAGTCATCAAATTGAATAAACAATTATGAGATTTTAATATATAAAAATGCCAATCAAGCTATCATTTTAAAATGACATGTCTGATTAGTCATCAAATATCATAGTATGTGCTAATAGATGCAGCTTAAGAAGTCACTTCCAGGCTTTGCAGACGCTGCTGTCCCCTCTCGCCGCTTGCTGAAGCCATGGTCAACCCCATCATGTTCTTTGACATGAAGGCCGATGGCGAGCCCTTGGGCCGTTTCTCCTTCGAGCTATTTGCAGACAAAGTTCCAAGAACAGCAGAAAACTTTTATGTTCTGAGCACTGGAGAGAAAGGATTTGGATATAAGGGTTCTTCCTTTCACAGTATTATTCCAGGATTAATGTGCCAGGGGGGAGACTTCACATGCTATAATGGCACTGGTGGCAGATCCATCTACGGAGAAAAAATTGAGGATGAGAACTTCATCCTGAAGCATACAGATCCTGGCATCTCGTCCATGGCAAATGCTGGACCAAACACAAACGGTTCCCAGTTTTTTTTATCTGCACCACCAAGGCTGAGTAGCTGGATGGCAAACATGTGGTCTTTGGGAAGGTGAAAGAAGGTGTGAACATTGTGGAAGCCATGGAGCGTTTTGGAATGGCAAGACCAGCAAGAAGATCACCATTTCCGACTGTGGACAACTATAATTCTTTTGACTTGTGGGCTTCTTACCCACCAGACCATTCCTTCTGTAGCTCAGGAGAGCACCCNACTAAGTAAGAAAAAAGTCACTTCCAGACTACATTCTGTACACCATCATCACATGTTACTTGACCACATTTTCACATTAGTTGAACATTAAAAGCAAGTTCAGATACCTTTCCTGTAACTTGGATTAATTCATTAACCACCCACAATTCACCACCTCATAGGCTACAGTTAAATAACTGGTCACTATACTTAAATTGTGATTTAAGTATTTGATATTGCTTAAATGATGATAATATGGAAGATTCTGGGGATATTTCTTATGTATAAAGTATTTCTGTATAGTGTATAAAACACAAATTTCATAAGTATAATTTTAAAATTTTCTCACCACATTTGTTTGCTTATCCTCCATGGCAACATACATGTAAAACATATATATGTATATTTTCATATATAGTTATAATATGGCACTTATTTACAAAGTCTATAGATACCTAAATGCTTTATTATATAATCCCCTAATATGGTACAGATGCTCTCTTAATATAGTAAAATGTTTATTAGAACGAGAAACAGAATATTAATATGACAATATTTTAAGTTTTGTGGAGCAAAACTGCAGGAAGACAATTATCAATGAGAAGTTTTTCTGTTCTTCTTTCCAACAAAGATAGAAAGGATAAATTATAGAAAATGACTGTCTTCATCAACCCTTGCTCCAAAGAGACACCTATACACTAAAATCCAGGGCAGATTACGCAAGAGATTGCTTTCCATTTACGTAAGCACACGTGGTATGGAAAGCACAACACTAGCCCGTACTTACACAAGTTGGGCTCTGAGACAGTGAACAACCCTGTTGGTCAAATGATCACTTTTATTACAACTAGGAAAACTAAGAAGAAAAAAATGAAGGAAGATGGTTCTCAAAGATAAAAAGAAGCCCTATTAATTAGCTAATTAATTAATTGACAGACCTACCATATACTTTTTTATCCAGTGAAGGATGTTATAGAGACTGAAATAAATTATATTGAAAATGGGAGACTAGGCGATAAAAAAGCTTAATCACTCAATGCCAGAGGTCTAGCCGACAAAGATAAGATGTTGACCACTGCAAGGATTCTGATTTAAACAAACCAGTCATTTAGATCATTAAGAATACCAGAAAAAATTGAACAATCATTTGATAGCCAATGGTGCTGGGAAATGACGACTAAGTATCTTAGGGAAAGAGTACCACTGCTTATGAAAATGGTATCCTGAATAAAAACCTTATATTATAAACATAAAAACAGATATGTATATACCAGCATGATGTGTAAGACCAGTTTAAGGCTGGGGAACAGAGAAGCAGAATTAAAATATAACAGATCATTAAATGATAGTTTTAAACTAGTCTGTGGAAGATTAACAATTGTTTTATTTGCCTTTATTTTTGTGTTAAATTTCTCATAATTATATGTCTTGATACTTTGTAATAGAATAGTGTCCACTGCCCACCTCTTTCTTCTTCCCTAACCACCATTCAAGTTGTTCATAATACAACCTGCTTTTTATACCTTCATTTTTATGTATATATTACTAAACAAAATTGAAGTTTTATGTGAACAGAAAAATTAAAATATATTTTTATGTTTAAATCCACATTACATATATTGAGCTTACCACTTAAGTCATTTTTGACATATATAACTGTCTTCCTATATTATATGTATTTATCCATAAAAGGGGTTGAAAATTTGGATCTTTTTCAGTTACCAGTTGTTAGAAACAATATGTCCAAAGGAAAATGAGCATAAATGTCTATCTCTATAATGGTCATAAATGTCCAAGGTCAAACTTTAGATCAAAATATGAGCATATCTCCAACTTTTATAGACACCAAGTTTTCCAAATTACTTGTTTTAATTTATATTCCCAATGGCTCAATAGGAGAATTTGAATTGCTAAAACTTGGTGTTATCATTACTCTTACTTTAATGACATCTCATTTTATTTTAACATGCAATTAAGTACTTTTACTTTATGTATACTGGCCGGTTTTTTAAGTTTTTCTTTAGTGACATTTAAAGTACAAATCCACTTTTGAAGGACTATTTCTTCATATTTCATAAGATGATTTTAAGTGGTTATTTTTTCAACTGTATAATTTTTTCAAGTTCTGTTTTTAGAAATATCATTCTGTGAATCATAGTTTTTTTTCTTTGAATAATGTCTTTAAAATAGAAACTGTAGAGGTAGAGATATACCTCTTTGTTAGGATACTTGCCTAGCAATGTGTTGGATGCCTCATATCATTGAAAAGAAAAAGGGGGCCAAACAAGAAACCAGAAAAAGAGGTGGAGGGTGAAGGATGGGCGATGAGGAGTTAATTGAAATGTTGTTATTTGAGTTCTTACCCAAACAGACCTATGGCAAGCATTTTCACTGTGTAGCTTAATTGGGAAAGATTCTAAGTGACAGGTGAGGGAATAATAGGGAGAATTACTGAAGATACAATCTTGTCATCATCACTATAGAGAATGTGATAAATTCTACCAGAACCTTCTGAGGATGGTATAAAATGAGTGCCAGACTTGTATGTCTGAGGGGAAAAAAAAGCTGAAGCACGGATCAAAGTTCTTTTCTTGATGGTTCTACTTGGCTAAGTAGCACTGATACCATATTCTAAGGTTATTCACACGATGGTAAAGCGATTCCCTGGAATGTGGAAAAGGCCATGAACAGAAACCTATGCACTGTGTACTTGGGAGAAATGTTAGAGAGCCATGAGCCAGAATGGCACAATCTACTCACTAACCAGAGCTGAACTAGGAGATGATACCAGAGAATGAGACATGGCAATTCACGCAACAAACTTTTAGTTGAATTTATCAATATTTCCCTCCATAATTAATGTATTTCATGTGCTTAAAATTGGTACCTAACGTCACATTCGTTATCTTACTCTGTACCTATGAGTTAATGGAATTTTTTTTTGCTCTAACATTTCGATATACAGCCTCTAGAAACTTCTTTTGATCATACTACAATATAAGGCAAGTTTTACAGTTTTCCATATTAGACGTCAATTATTTATGTGTATAGTTGGACTAAAGAAATTTTTTTTAAAAAAATTGCTTAAAATAGAGTTTACTTTGGCCCAGATTAGTTTAGGTGATCTTCCTGTGTCAACCTTCTAAGTAGCTGACTACAGGTATTCACCGCTGTACATGGCTCATGACAATAAATTGTCAGCCCACAATGATTTTGATTTGATTTGTGGCATTGAGAAAACGAACACTTTACTATACTAGGATTTTACCACTAAGCTATACTTCAAGCTCATTCACCTTCACAGTTAGAATATATTTAATACTCCTTTGAATCTGTGATGGGCCCATAACATGTTAGAGTATGAAAAGGATGTGATAGGAGTTTTAAGGCTTACAGTGTTGTGCTTTTATATGATATGGCACGCCTTGAATCCCAGCTGCCATCTTGAAAAAAGCTCATGCGTTATAAGAAAGCCAAATGGAGAATATCTGAAGTGGATGCTCAGCGGACCTAATAACCATTCCAAGTATAAATAGGCATCTAGGGAGTATCATCCCCATTGAGATTTCCAGTGATTGAAACCAGAGGACCATCCCACCGAATCAGAACTGAACATAAGTGGTCCTTACTGTGTTCTTTTATACAGATGTGCACAGCCCAAACAATGTGGACTGGCATTTGGCATTTACTCATACGGTATCATTCCCTGTCATGCTGTAGTCTTGCTCATATAGCCTCCTTAGCTTGCTGTTTGTCAGGGCTCTTTTCTTTGTTGTTAGACTTTGTGATAACCATGTTGCTTCTGGTATTAACTTTTTTAGTTTATTATTTCTGAGACAGGCTGATTTAGTTCAGACTGTCCTTCAACTCCCTATACAACTGATAATAACCTTGATATTATGGACCGCTGATTCCACCTCCTGAGTACAGGCATTATTATTCTTTGCCACCACTGTATCTGGTGAACACAGTGCAGGGTATCAAACCTGGTGCCTTCACGCAGGCTATGGAAGCTCTAGCATTTAGGCAAATACTCAGTAACACGTACAAAAGACTTATTTATTTCAAAAATAAATGTTAGGGTTTTGACTTTAATTTCATTGAATCAAAATATGTATTTGAGAAAATTAATAAGCTTATATGATTAAATCTTTTAATCCTGCCGCATTCTTCTACTTTTAAGATCTTCCTTAATATCTCTAAGCATTATTTTATGATTATTGCATGGTAGGTATGCCTCCTTCATTGTGTGTGTTCTTAGTCATCTAGAATTTAATGAAATTCTGAAAATGTACTATAAATTATATTTTACATGGTTGCTACCAGTGTACACAGAAATATAATAATCTAGATATTAATCTTATATTCTGGAACCTTCTTATACTTAAATATTAATCCAAAATATTTTCATTTTTTGGTCAAAATATTTTGTATGAAACATTCTGATCAGTTTTCCCCTATATCACTTCTCCCAAATACTTTCAAATATATTTACTTGAGAAGTTTCCAATAATATTTAATGAAAAGTTCATTGAATCCTTTAGAACTCTCTTTTCATCATTTATATTTCCTGCTGCAAGCCTGGCAAGGAAACAGGAATGGCAATAGCCACACACATTTGGAGACTTTTACAAGTTGCCATTAGGAACAACTTTTTGTAGACTTTTGAAATTTTTTAAATATTTATTTATTTACTTAGTTAGCTAGTTAGTGGGTATGTGTGAGTGCTTGAGTATGTACGTGCAGCGTACACAGGTACCCATGAGGAGCAGAGGATGGCATCACATCCACTGGAACTATAGTTACAGCTAGCTGTGCACTTACAAATCGGCAATGTCAATTACAGAGGTGAAGAAGCTGACACCTCCAAGTCCTTTCATTTCTAGTCCTTCTCAGATATTTAGAGAATCAAAAAAAAAGGAGTCTGACAAAACCAAAGCAGTCAATGATCTAAGATAGCAGAGGAAGGGTAACTGCAATTCAATGAATGGGCCCACCATCCTGTTCTTTCCTATTTGTATTGTGAACTCAAGTTACTGTCAGACTGTTAGCTTTTCTTTGAACTCTTGTTGCATCATTTCCCTTGCATTCCAGGAACACTAGGCATCCCATCCCATAGTTCCATCACTGGTTTATTTTCTACAGAGCTTGCAGTGATTCTACCAGCCCTTCCCTCATCACAGGAAGATTTGTGTGTGTGTGCTCTAGTTACATGTAATTACTTTCTTTTCAGTCCCATAAAATGGCTCCAAAGACATAGAGATGGAAAATTTCCCAAATCTAAAGAATAATGATATGCAAGGATAAAAGGCATTCAGGACCTCAAATAGTCATGACGAGAAGAGTGCCATACTATGCCATGTGTATGCTAACTCTAGAGAACAGAGAGACAATATTAAAGCTGTGAAGTAAAACCGCCACCTTGACTTCAATAGCAAATTCACCAAAACAGCATCAGACTCAGCAGAAACTCTAAAACTCAGAGAATTGTGTAGTAATATTTCAAATCCTAAGAAAAATAATGTGCAATCAAAATTACTATATCCAGCAAATTAGCTTAAAATTAATAGAGAAATAAAAGCATTCAAAGATGTGCACTAACTAATTAACAAACACTCCAGAATTCAAATAATACTTAGAGGAACCCTACACATTGGAGAGGAAGAAAACTGGTCATAAACAGAAAAGATACTGAAAGAATAAACCTCGAACAGGTGAACAAAGGACCTAGACCTAGGAAAGAACAAACATGAACAAGTCAGTAAACCAGCAATCCCTTAAGTGGAATTCAGGAGAAGGATGCAATGCAATAACATTTGTAAGAAAAAAATAACAAAATTACAGCAATCTGAGAAAAATAAAAACCTCTCCAATTAAGATAGAGACTGGCTGATTGGTTTTTAAAAGGGAACCCATTTACTTATTGTCTGAAAGAAAAACACCTTACTGAAACAGTCAGACACAAACTAAAAGAAAATTGGTCAAAAACAATATATCAAACAAGGGAGAATTCCAAAATTAAATTAAGAGAAAGGAAACCTAAGCACAGTTGCAATAGGAAGTGAGATGGAAGCAGAAATAAGTACCCCCTCCAAAAATAAAAAGTAAGGCAAGAACTTGATAAAGTCACTGGTGATTCCTAGCAGACTTTTGAAGAAGATATAACACAACCATACTCAAACTATTATACAAAATAGAAAAATAAGGAATATTTCTAAACTTACTCCACAATGCCAGTATTACCAAAACAAGCACAGGAGAACTCTAAATGAATTTCCTTGAACATGAGCAAAATAGGCCACAACAAAACCCTTGCAGATCAAAAAAAAAATAATCACACATCACACCGAAAACAACATACACCTCAATCAAATTAGGTACCATATATGTAATGATGGGTCAACATATGCAAATCAATAAATATAATAAATACAGAACATGGATAGAGAAAAGGACAAAATTAAATGATCATTTCATAGAGGTAGGGGGAAAGTCCCAGAAATAAAAGCACAAAGATATATGCATTGGACTCTTTAAAAATGTTTCCAAAAATATATAGGAAAGGAAACTGCACTCTTAAAACAGTTCTGGGGAAAATATTATATTCATATGTAAAATCTCTGAAACTAGAGTACATGGTAAAAATCAGTATTCCTATTCCATACGTTGAGAAAAATCAATACAAAAATAGATCAAAGAACCTATTATTTTAGTCCTGAATATTGGAAATCACTAAAGAGAAACATTGAAACTCTTCAAGACCTAGACAAATCTTGAATGAGCTTTCGAATATAATTACAACTGCTCAGAAACCACTAACCTAAAATCACAAATGGGATTATATGAAACCAAAATGCTTAAAATAGCAATGAAAATAATTAACCAAATGAAGAAACAGCCTACCAAAAGAAGAAAATCTTTATAGATTGTTTATTTAACCATAGATTAATATACAGTCTATATTACTATCCTAAATAATGTCCAAAATATGCATTTTGCTCTCTGGCTAAGAGCACCTGCTTTTGTTCAGAGCATCATGTGGAAAACCATAATGTAATTTGCTTATCATGAAAATGGCACTTAAAATCCAAGGAGAGCTGTCAGCAGTGAATGATGGAGGAAAGGGGAATAGAGAGGGAAGAAACTAGAAGGAAATGATGGGGTGAGTATATGTATTATTGTGTGTGTATAAAATAGTTATATGCAAACCCATAAATGTGTAATTTCTGAAAACCAATAAAATGCCATTTAAAAAGAATAAAACAGTAAAGTACAGTGATACTGGCCCAAAGAATAAGAGACTGATTCCAAACTCTGTAGTCAATTAATACTGTACTTTTTAAATCAAATGGAAATGCCACACATCCTTACCATTAAAGCTAAGCATAATACAAAGACCTGGAGTGCAATTCAACCAAAAAGCACTTGCCTTACATGTAAAATACCCTGGGTTTTATACAAATACATAGAGAGGTGAGGAGAGAGAGACAGAGAGATAGAGAGAGAAATAGAAGAACAATACAGAAAGAGAGATTATTTAACAACTAAAAATTTATTTTAAAATTCTAATCAATTGGTTAGATCATAACATATATATGGATTTCCATATCATAGAGATATTCCATAATCATAACAATCTCTGCCATTAAGTATTTTGGATAGACATAGAATACATATAAAAGCATAGTCAGTAATATACCATATATAACAAATAAGTTTTTAAATTCCTAAATCCATATCTACTCATATAACTAGGAAATGATATAAACTTATTTTGTTTAGGACATTTTAGATTACATAATTAGCATACCTTTTATTCAAGCAATAAAATATCCAAAAAAAACAACTGAAGGGTTTTACCCATAATAAAATTACAAATATATAGGAGACGAGAAGCTTAATTCAGTGTCTCATGAATTTTTTGTCAGTCTCTCCTCTTTGCCAAGGACCTGATATTCAGCAATAATGTGCTAGGCATTAAAATACCAGGAAGAAGAGATAGACTGTTTTCCTCTTGAAAACTGGCACCAAGGTAACCTGCCTGTGCTCTATAGTCTAGCTCCTCCAAACTCCAATAAGTCCTTGGCTGATTGTCAGGGATCATGACTTCCTAGCCCTCCTTTCTTTCTTTGGGACTCACAGGACCCCAAAGCCCTCAACCCAGAAACCTTCAAGCCAGACTATGCGGTATGGAAACACAGGTAACATACTTGTGCTCCCCAAACAGCCCCTCCTACCTTAGTCACCCCATGGATATTGGCATCTTATCTATCCTCCACACCAAGCCAGACCCATAGATCTTTTGCTCTGGCCCAGCCTGGACAGTCTGATTTACCCTATCCTATCATGCTCCCAATTTCCAGATCTACTTCATGCCCCACAACCAGGATAATCCTGCCTGCCCCTTTCCTAATCTCCAAGTTCAGGCTAGGTGGGCAAGTTCTGTGCCTTTTGCTGAGCAAAACCTGCCATGTTCACATTCAACAAAAACAATTAGTCTCCTGTACCCAGAACTCATCTCAAAAACAATAAAAATATATCAAGACAGCATGGCTGTCCCTCCAAAAGATCTATCCATGCTATCTTTTCCAATGAGAATAAATTATATTAAACAAGACATAGAACTTAAGAACAATTATAAACTTTACCAAAGAATTCAGGTATTTTAATGAAGATACACACAGCTCAACAAAAAAATAAACAGAATGAACTCAAAGAGAATAAATGCCTGAGTGATGCTCCAGAAGAAAACAAACATAAAGCTTAATAAAGTGACAAATTTGATACAGAAATTTGAGGATAAAATTCAATCATAGATAGAAATATTGAAGACAATGCACCCTAAAATACATACAGGATGGAAAATTTCAATAATCCAATTGCATTAGTAAAAATCCAGGAGAAAGCCACATGAGTAGAATTGACCAAGCCTAAGACAAAATACAAGGAGCCAAGTGGTTGTGTCACATGCCTTTTATCCCAGCACTCAGGAGGCAGAGGCAGGTGGATCTCTTTGAGTTCGAGGCCAGCCTGGTCTACAAGAGCTAGTTACAGGACAGGCTCCAAAGCTACAGAGAAATCCCGTATTGAAAAACAAAACAACAATAAAAAGATAAAATATAAGGACTTGAAGACAAGCTAGATGGGTTGGACTACACATGCAAAGATTATGAATTTATTTTTAAAACACAGAAAAGGAGCATGCAGGAACTGAGAGACACAATGAGCAAACCTTCAAACTTCAGTATAGGTGAGGGAGAAGAATCTCAAGTCAATGGCATAAACCAGATCGCCAATAATGTGACAAAAGAAATTGCCTCCAAATTAAGAAAAGACATTCCCATTAGGATGTAAAAAGCTATAGAAAACCAAAGAGACAAGATGCAAAAATGGAGCAATACTCCCCACTACATACCATAGTTAAAACACCAAATATGCAAAACAGAGGAAGAGTATTGAAAGTTTCAAAAGTAAAACCCAAACCAAAGAGAATGTGAAACACATCAAGATAATCCCAATGGGAACTTTAAAAGCCAGAAGTGTCTGTAGCCTGTACTCCAAATTCTAAAACGACAAAAACAGCCAACGTAGACTACTGTATCCAGCAAAAAAAAAAAATTGCCAGAATTGTTGGAAAAAGAATTTTTTTAATTATACAAACAGGCTGAGAGAATGCATGTCTACTATTCCATCCTTAGATAAACAATGTAATCAATACTTCAGCCTGAAGAGAATAAGCCCAGCTAAAAGACTAGAAAGAAAACGAATGAAGCTTTAATTATTGAAATACAAAGTATAACTAAAAACACAAACAACAACAAAAGACAACAAAATGACTACAATTAAGACATACTTTTAAATAGTAACTTTATCAAAGGATTCAAATCTCCAGTCAAAAGACACAGGCTGGTTGAACGCATAAAGAAAACCCATCTTTCTGTTGTCTACAATAATCATCTTAGTATCAGAGATAGGCACTACATTAAAGTGAAACAGGAAAAAATTCCATGCCTGTGTGAACAGGAAGCAAGTAGGCCTTATCGTCCTAACACCTGACAAGATAGTCTTCAGACTAAACAATGCCGAAGAGATAAAGGATATTTCATTGCAAATAAAGGAATAATAAACCAGGAATACATGACATTTCTAAAAATATTTAAACCAAATCCTGGAAAACTGAATATTATAAAACACATTCTACTGGAGGCAAAGATACAGATTAATACATATCTAATAATAGATGGTGGTTTCAAAACCCTGATTCCTCCATTAATCAAGCCACCTGGACGAAAATCAGAGAAACATCATAATTAAATGATATTATGCAGCCAATGGATTTAACAATAACTACAGAATATTTCCTCCCAACATCAAAGAATGTGCATTTTCCCATCAGCTCATGGAAGCTTCTCTAAAAATAGATCACAACCTGGGACACAAATGAGCTTTAATAAATTCAAGAATAGTTGAACAAACTTTATGTGTATTATCTGAAAATTATGAAATAAAACTCAAAATCAACAGTAACTAAAACTCTAGCAACTACACAAACTTACAGAAATTAAACAATTCATTCTTGAATGCTGAAGGGGTCAAAAAAGAAAACAATAAAAAAAATCATGGAACTAAAAAAATTAAAATAAAATGCAGTAAAACCTCTAGAGCATATTAAAAGCAGTCTTAGAATTGAAGGTTTGTAGCTCTACACCCCTACATTTTAAAAATATCAGAAAATGAGTAAATAAATTACTGAATAATGTAACTCAAGAATTTGGTAAAGCAAGACAAACAAAACCAAGATCAAGTAGACACTGAGAAATGATAAAAATTAGAGAAGAAGTTAATGAAATAGAAATAGAGAGAACAATACAAAGACTCAAGGAATCTAAGCTATGAGTCTCTGAGATTAATAGGAATGCCAAAGCCTTTACCTACTTAACCATAAACAGACTAAGGAAAGAATACGGAAATATTATAACAGGCATGAAAGGAATTCAGGACATTATAAAGGAATAATTTAGAAATCTACATTCTATTAAGTTAGAGAGTCTAAAATAAATAGACAAATTTTTCAATGAATCCAAACCACCAAAGATAAATTAAGAAAATATCAACAACCTAAAAATGCATATAACAAACTAGGAGATTGAAACAGAAATAAAAAGCTTTGCACCTAACTAGGCTCAGACTTAGGTGGAGTCACTTCAAGATGTATCAGATTTTATAGAAGACTTTCTGATTAGGTCTCCATTTGTTCAGGAATTAGGACAACGAAGGACAAATGAACCTCATAAAAACAAAACGATTCATTATAGCTAAAGAAGCTGTCAATCAAGTGAAGAGAAAGCCACAGGAGTGGGAGAGAATCTTTATCAGCTCTATAACTGACAGAAAAAGATAATATACAGAATATATTAATTCAAAAACTAAAAATCAAGAAAACAAACTAGTCAATTAAAAAATAGGCTATTTTTGGTTGTGAGCCTAGCCTTTAACGGCTGAGCCATGGCAATGGATGGAGCTAGAGACAGAGACCCACATTGGAGCACAGAACCGAGCNGGGGATGGGAGGGAAATGGGAGGAGGTGGAAATTTTTAATAAAAAAAAAGAATTTGGCAATGAAAAAAAAATAGGCTATTATAGGATGAACTATCCTTTAGGTGTGTACCCAAGAGTGAAATAGCTGGATCTTGAGGTAGATCAAATTTCACATTCCTGAGGAATTGCTAAACTGATTTTCATAGTGGCAATACACATTTACACTCCTAACAGCAATCGATGAGTGCTTCCCTTAATCCACATCCTCAAAAGCATGAACTGTCACTGGTTTTATTAATCTTAGCAATTCTTACAAGTGTAAGATGGAATCTTAAAATAATTTTGATTTGCATTTCTATGATGGCTAAAGATGTTCAACAGTTCTTTGTTTCTCAATTATCTGAGTTTCCTCTATTGAGAATTATTTGCTTACATCTGTAACCCATTTTTAGTTGGGTTATTTGTTTTCTTGATATCTAGTTTCTTGAGTTATTTATATATTTTGGGGTATTAGCACTCTATTAGATGTGTAGATGCTAAGCTTCTTTGCCCATTCTCCAGGCCTCAGTTCTAACCAAATAACTGTGTCTTTTGTAAAGAAGAAGCTTCTCAGTTTCATGAGGTCTCATTTATTCTACCACAGAGACACTTGTTCAAAATATTCATTGTTTATTAATAATAATCAGAAATTGAAAATAGCATAGATGTCCCTCAACAAAAAGGATAAAGACAATGTGGTATATTTACCCAATGGAGGATTATTCAGCTATTTAAAAAAATGAAACCATGAATTTTAAAGGCAAATGGAGAGAATTAGGAAAAAATCATTCTTAATAAGTTATCTCAGATTCAGAAGGATGAATTTATTATATATTTACTTATGTGTGGATATTACTTGTGAAGTGATGAATAACCAGACTACCATCCATAGAACCACAGAGGATAGACATGGAGTAAGAGACTGGAGAGAATAGATAGATCTCATTAGGAAATGAAAATAGAATAGATACCTACAGATTGATGGGGTGCTAAAATGAAAGGATCCATCAAAGTGTGGAGTGGGAGGATAAAGGGGGATGTAGGAGTGAATACAAGGAGAGAGAATTAAAATTAATGGGTGGCTGGGGATAGTATGGATACCTAATACAGGAGAAGCTTCATAAAATGCATACATATATGAAGGCAACCTAAATGAAATCACCACATATAGAAGGGAGACAGAGTTCCAACTGGACATCTCTTATCACCAAACGTCTAGCTGGGTTGTTGGCCAAAGGGGCCCCAGGGGAATCCACATACAGTCCATGCTATTGTCAAGACTATAGACTGTTCTCCACAAATTGATGGCAAGGCCCCATTCCTAAATACAACACTTACACAACTCACTGCAGATGCAGATTCAAGTCAGGGCCTACATAAAGTCTTCAATTCTATGTTCCAGTACCCTTCGTA
>LOEQ01001614.1:29869-48096 GCA_001685075.1 Bramus lutescens
CCAGGTCTAGGAAGGTGAGCATCCAAACAGACTAGGCTCCCACAAAGCCAGTAACTCAGACTGAAATTTAAGGAAGAAATGTAATGAAGGCTTTACTCAATATAGACTAAGTGCATTTTTTCTGTAATATTTTATTATTTGGAAAATAAAGACAACAGATTAAAGGTAATAATGAATTATGAAAAGGCCATTGGAAAGAACTTGTAGGCGCTGCAATGAATATAGATTCATGGCCAACTTAGCATATCATTTGTATAATTATCCATGATATTATCCAAATTTCTATATTTCATTTTACTCTAGAGACTTGAAATTATTCAACCAATCTATCATCCATCATTTTATTGGGATGATATAACACACAAATTTAAAGGCTAAATTTCGGCAGCATTTATTCCATTCATAATGTCATGCATTACTACTGCTGATGGCCTACTAAACATTCTCATCCCTGCAAAGAAAACCCTGTGCCCAACTAGCTGTTATTTTCCTTTGTCTCTGCTCCTAGGCTCTGCCAACTACTAGTCTGTTTTCCGACCCCACTTATTACCAATATTTTATATGAAAGAGACTAGGACAATGCATGGCCTATTGTTTCTGCTCATTTTCACGCAACATAAAATTTTCAAGTTTTATCTATGTTATTACATATATTAATATTTCATTTCTTTTTCATCTTTGGATAGTCAAATGCTGCTATGAACTTTAATGCACACATTGTTTTTTTGAATACTTGGAAGCATTTCTAGTAGTAGAATGCTAGGTCATATGGCAATTTGAAATTTTACTTTCTGAGAAACTGTCAGTCTTTTTCATCATAACAGTTTCATTTTCGAGGTTTAAGGATTCAAGGTCCTCTGTATTCTCACCAACATTTGCTATTTTATATTTACTATTATGATTGCCCTTCTAGTGAGCACCAAGTGATATCCCACTGCCATTTTGATTTACCTTTCTCTACTGATACATTGTTCTTCTTCCGTTTGCTTATGGACCATTTGCATATTTTAAAAAATATTTCTTCATTCATGAGAATTTCATTTATGTATACAATGAATTATGATCATACAATTCATATATTTATCATTATCTCATTTCATCCCTCTTATTTCCTGCCCAATGCCTCTCCAGCCCATCTCTCTCCAACTTCACACCATCTCTTTTTTGAAAACTTACTGATTTAAATTAGTGCTCCCCACACATGCACAGGCATGGACTCATCCACTGCAACATGGGGAATCTACCAGTGGCCCCACCCTCTAAAGAGCATGCTTCTTCTCTAGTAGCTATCACCTCTCAGTAGCTCCTTCGTAAATGTTAGGGCCTGGAGAACACTTCTCTCATCTGTACCAGAACTTTGCTTGGCTTGATTTTGTGGCTGGTTTTGGACAAATAACCCCATCTTTTATGAGTTCATGAGTGGGACAGCCATGTCATATTCAGAAGACAGCATCTCACAGCACCCCTCCCTATCCTCTGGCTCTGAGACTCCTTCTGCCTCCTCTTCTGAGATGTTCCCTGAGCCTTGGAACTGGAACTAGGGAGGGGATTAATAAGGATGGCACATTTAGGGGTTAACACTTTTGTGAGATAGTTTAGAAAGACAACTAGGTAAATAATGTCTATGTTATCAAAACAGGTAGAAAAATATGATGATTTATATGTGCTATCTCTGNCCTCTCCAGCCCATCTCTCTCCAACTTCACACCATCTCTTTTTTGAAAACTTACTGATTTAAATTAGTGCTCCCCACACATGCACAGGCATGGACTCATCCACTGCAACATGGGGAATCTACCAGTGGCCCCACCCTCTAAAGAGCATGCTTCTTCTCTAGTAGCTATCACCTCTCAGTAGCTCCTTCGTAAATGTTAGGGCCTGGAGAACACTTCTCTCATCTGTACCAGAACTTTGCTTGGCTTGATTTTGTGGCTGGTTTTGGACAAATAACCCCATCTTTTATGAGTTCATGAGTGGGACAGCCATGTCATATTCAGAAGACAGCATCTCACAGCACCCCTCCCTATCCTCTGGCTCTGAGACTCCTTCTGCCTCCTCTTCTGAGATGTTCCCTGAGCCTTGGAACTGGAACTAGGGAGGGGATTAATAAGGATGGCACATTTAGGGGTTAACACTTTTGTGAGATAGTTTAGAAAGACAACTAGGTAAATAATGTCTATGTTATCAAAACAGGTAGAAAAATATGATGATTTATATGTGCTATCTCTGGCACTGGCAATCATATAGTTATCAGAACTCAGAATAAATGTTTTTGATAATGTGTCTGATTATTTTATGTAAAAGAAAACTTGAAATTCACTGTCCTTCCTCCTTACTCCAGTCCCTGGGGCATTGCGACATTCATAGTTTATTCATAATACCTGGCATATTTCTCTTTTATCACCTCCCACTTTCTTATAGATTTGTTTTTATCCAACAAGTTGTCCATTACAGGCAGCCCAACCAGGATTTCCATGTCCTTTTTTCTATATATTAGCACTTGGGTTTAATTTAAAGTAACTTCTAGGCACGTCTGTTATTACCGCATAACATGATTTATTACTCCTATAAAGTACTTTGAAATAGGTCTCATGCTTTGCTTCTAACCAAATCCAGCATGAGATATATTCTTTTTTTTCCCTCATTCATACAAAACTCCTTTGGTATGCCCAGAACTTACAGAAAGACGTCTCTAAAGCTGTTTAAGATTTAAAATGAATTTCAGCAGTTTCCTCAGTGCCATCAGATATTCTGAAATCTGTCTCTTTCTCTGCCTGCCTGTTTTTTGTGTATGTGTGTGTGTGTGTATGTGCGCCTAATAACATTTCCAAAATTTTCAACAAAATGTCCCAGGCATTTTTGTGCCACCTAAAGGCATTAGAATATTACCATGTCTCCTAATTATAAGTAACTTCAAATTTTGTATTTCTACCTGATTTTATTTGACAAGAATAA
Source organism: Bramus lutescens (assembly GCA_001685075.1). Lineage (NCBI taxonomy): Eukaryota > Metazoa > Chordata > Mammalia > Rodentia > Cricetidae > Bramus > Bramus lutescens. The sequence continues at coordinate 32,825 of LOEQ01001614.1, forward strand.
AACTCCTGTCAAATCAAAAAAAAAAAAAAGAACATCCAAGTATTTCTTAACCAACCGGCAAATATGGTACCAGGTTAACTCAGCTCTGCATGTTTAATCCTTTCAAAGCCTGCAACATGTAAACTTGACCAGCATTGGAGGTGGGAATGATATTTTCAAGTTGAGTTCTAAAAGGCGCTGATATTTCCTCTTCCTCAAATAAAAGTCAGAAGAACATTTAGAATACCTATTTCTCATGAGATATGAGTGGCCTGAATGTTAAACCAGGAGCCCAGCACTTTCTGATTCGTTTTCAGGGGCTGCTCCATGGAAGGAAACATATGTCTGGTACTATAAATCTGGCCAAGAACCCTATCTTTGGAGCTCATAAGCCCCAGGAATGAATCTACTACTATTGTTTTGGTTAATAGACACATTATTAAATTGATTTCTAAATTTATATTTCTATACCCATAGATTGGTGCCATTCCAAGACCTCAACAGAGAAGCGGGTTTTTTTGAGGTTTTTTTTTGGGGGGGGGTGTTTGTTGTTTCTTTTTTTTTACCAGTAGATAGTAGTTAATGCAGAAACTCACCAGTGGTCAAAATGCAGAAAATAAATATCTATGGTGCTCAATTATAAACAGGACATCTTTATTACATCCCTTCACCTCAAAGCTCAGGAAACATCAAGGAAGTGGTATAAGAAAGATTCCAAGGGCCCGAGATCAGGGATTACTGGGGAGAAGCAGTGTGTTCCAGACAAGAAAAGTGTGGCACGCTTGTGAACTCACAGTAGCTGTAGTTGCCTGTACGTGACCTACACAAGATCAAGCCTCTCGACATCCCAGCATGAAGTAGAGGGGCTCATGAGCTCCCTCTCTGGCTGGGGAGCTTTTCACAGTTGATGACTGCAGAGGGAAGAATCAGTTTTCCTTAAGTATATGGCCTCTATTAGTTAAACTACACTTTAGTTATTTTTTTTTAGGTTGGGAGGGAATTGGAGGTAGATATAGTATAAGTTTTGGGAGAATATAGTATATGCATGTATGAAATTCTAAAGAATTAATTTAAATGTTATATTTAATAATTTAAAAATACCACTTTAAAGATCTGACAAATTGCTTCATACCCAGTTTATTGTACATGATTCTCCCATCTTCCCTATTGACTGCTTGTTTACCTTCAAATTTAAGGAGTGAGATATAATACCACCTAACAAGTTTCATAAAAGATGAGCTTCATGATCAAGAAAGAATTAGAAGAAAGAAGAAAAAGATATAACGGGTAGAGGAGGAAACACTGAATCCCGCAAGGCTGAGGCCTGCAGTGGCTGAGTTATCAGAGATCTCGATCAGTTTCTCACACTCATACTCCAGCAAGGCTCCTGGTGTTGAGACATTGCTGGAAGAAGGGACCAGGGCTGCAGACACGTTTACAAACACTTTCTGGAGTGAGTAAGACTAAGTCCATTATTAATATAACTGGAAACCTTTATCATTTAATTGCTGTACTAATTTTACAGTACTGGACTAGAAGTGTATCTTTAGCTTGGTATGATTAATGATAATAAAGAGCAAAGAGGATATAGCTTATGGCTGTCCAGCTGCTTATGAAAACCAAGGAGTAAATCCACTGCTCAAACATGGAACCCTGCTCTTATGTAAAAGCAAATGCATTAAACCTCAAATCCAGTATTACTGTCTGATGATCTATGAATGGATAAAGATACTCTATTATAAATTATCAAAATAGATTCAGGAAAACATTAAGGAGGCTCTAAAATACAACCTACTGCTAAGTGTTTAACAACTGGCTCTTGTAGGGAAGGGCACCACTTATAGCATTGCCAACCGACATGAAGTAATTGATCAAAATGTGGTGGGTTTTTAATCTACCAGCATGATAGCAATTAAACAGAGCTCCAGAAACAAATATGTGAAGTTGGTTCTTGGGAGGCTATAAAAGCATAACACTACAGTACAGCCTTGCAAATGAGTATGTGTTTAGATCTTTCTACTTGTCAACAGACGAAGCAACAGTTGATCGTTGGTCTGATAGATGTGTATTTATACCATGAAAAGTCTAGTGGTTTTACTATTATTCATCATCAAAGACAAACAGAACAAAGTTCAAGCTTTGGATGAATAAGCACATGAATTTTGAAGCCTGGCTTCTATTTTTTTTCACTTTTAATGTATCAAAATCCTTCAAGTTCTTATATGTTTATGATATACTCTTGCCTATCAATCACTCTTGTGCTGAGGATTTTTTAAAGCCTGCTAAAGATAGAGAATGCTCTACATATGTTTTAGTTTCTTGTATATCTTCCTCTGAGTCTCTGTCAGCACAACTGATGTAGTCATGAATTCTGAAGAGAGAAATACAGCACTGGCCATGAATATGTACATTTTGGGACACTTCATCATAATCTTGTGGCTGAAATATTCCTTAAGATTGGCATAGAGATTAAAGTTGAAGTGGTTGCCTCAAAAAAATAATTTTAAACTGACGTTTCTACCATACACAAAGCAAGTTTTAAAGTTATTTATCATCTTAATCTCATCCTAGAAACTACTGTGACTTACGAGTAAAGCTGAAAGCATAGCAGTTCCAAAGCCAGAGCCCCACACACTGTGCTTCCTAGTAGAACAAATCTACCAAGCCGTTAACATAGCCGACGTGAAGATTTCACATTCAAAGCAACATCTGATTAACACTGACGTATACACTATCGCTTAATGTTTCAAAGATATATTTGTAAGAATAAGACAATTCACAAGACCACAAGCAATCAAGGCTTTCATAAAACCTAAGGCCAAGGTCTGAGAGAACGTGCTGACAGTTGTAAAGAAGATTTACATGATTTAAGAATATTGACCAAAACATCAGCTCTTCATTACCCAAACTCGCTTTATGAAAACACTGCCAAGGGAAGAAGGTAGAACAAAGCTATTTTGAAACATGAATATCTCTTAGACACATATATTATGCTACTCTGTAATGCTTGGGACCTTTGTGGAATGTGGAGACCACTGAGCTTAAATCTCTCCCTCCTACACTCATTGACATATTTCTATATCCCTTCAGGGTATGGAAATCCCAATAACATCAACAACCAATAGGTAGAAGGCAATTAAGGGGAGAAACAGGAATGTCAGAGTATCTGCTGTGGTTAAATGAGAAATACTGCCCCTCCCCTAGGTCCAGGTATTTGAAAGCTTGGACCCCTGTCAGTGGCACTGTGTACTCTTTGGGGAGGTGATGAAACCTCTAGGAGGTGAAGTTTTTCTAGAGACAGACCACTGGGACAGGTTTTGAAGGTTTATAGCACCAGCTCCATCCCTCCTCCCCCTACTTTCTATGTGTAGATGAAAATGTGATTAGCCAGCTTCCTGGTCCAATAACCATGGCTGTGTGTCACCATGATTTCTATACTATTATAGATCCTATCCTCCTGGAAGCATAAACAGAAATAAACCATTTCTTCCCTGAGTTGCTTTTGATCATCATATTTCAACACAACAGAAAATAAAAATTAAAGCTTCCTAGTAAATTTAACTGTATTTTTCAATGTCCTCTAAAGTATATAATGAAGGGAGGTACTCACAGGCTCATAGCTGCTAAAAATGGGAGTTTATACAGTATTTAATATTATTTTTTAAGTTTCTACGTTCTAACAAGACACTTTAGGAGGAGATTTGGTCCACATATAATGAAGTCCATAATCCAAGTAAATCAACCTATCTGACACTTTATTTTGCCCCAAAAGAAAAGTATCAAAGCCACAATTTAGTAAAGTCCTTAAGTTGAAAAAGATAAATGCATACATTTTTAAATGGCTCCTTGAATGCAAGAAAGAAAAAAACTTTGACAGGATAAACAGAAACCACAAAGTCTGAAAAGCCTCGGAGTACGTTTATGTGTGCCTAGATTAAACGACTGCACTGATTCTTTCCATTACTAGCAAATGGTTGTGAGAAACAATTTCAAGAGGAATCATTTCTTTTGTTTCAGTATTTCAGTGTCTTCAGCTCATCCGTGCAAGGCCCTGTCGCTTTAGGCCTGAAGTGACGCAGTTTGTGATGGCAGAGTAAAAAAGAAGACTGTTCATCTATTGTTGTACAAGAAACAGAGACAGAGAGACAGACAGACAGACAGACAGACAGACAGACAGAAAAGGGCCAGGGACCAGGGACAAGATACCCTTCAAAGGCACGCCTCCAGTGAGCTGCATCTAATTAAGGACCAATGCTGGAGGTCCCCACTACCTCTTACAAGAGTATCATGAGCTGAGGACCAATCACATTTTAGAAAGAATGATGCCCAAGGGTGTTTCTCTGAAAAGAAGAATCTGAGGTAAATGTTTACTGGTCTCAGGGAGCTTAAGGAAGAAAGTAGCAACATGAAACAAGGAAGAATATGGGGATTTGAGAAACACTCAATAAATCATTAAAGTCATCTTTACTAAGCTGGTCACGGCTGTGGGCAACTGAGGCTCAATTTCTTTAAAGATATTTAGGAAAACAAAGCACATGGTTTGGCCTTATCTCAACTAAGAGATGAGCAAACAGAAAACTATCCCGACCTGCTGCTCATCTCTGGCTAAAATGGGACAAAGCGATATGAGCGCTCTATCTCAATCCATCAGCCCGTGTACTAACAGCAGTCCTCAGGCAGAAGGTCACAGATGATTTTGGTAGGAGCCCATTGACATGCACCACAGCAGAGAATGATTTAGATGTTTGGGAAGACACTAAAAGCACCTACTAACAATAATCTATATAACTTAAAGCTTCCTTCTACAATGACAACCGCAGCTACTGCTAATCCTGCCATCTCAACCACAGAAATGAGGAGGCAGTCAATTAGTGTCAGCCACATTTTGAAAAGAAAATAATCTCTCAAAATTTATATTTTTATGTGGCCTGTTGAGTCACACTAATTTGTTATCTTTACCCTATGTGTTTATTGCCTTGGTCATTGATCTGGCTCAAGGCCTCTGGTTTCTACTACACCACCAATCATGGGCCCTCACTGGGGTTCCTCTTGGATATCCTGTTGCTGTCCTGTGTCATGGATATCCTGCTGTGTTGGATCCCTAGGCTCATCCCCTTCATATGCTCTAACAGTTCATAGATTTGGTGAATGTTGGGGTGGGCCAACTCAGAGCCCTGGTTCTAGTGGTAACTGGGTTGGTCAGCCTGCCAGCTTTCCTTCATGGTCACTACCCAGATGAGCTCTCCAGCACTGCCTCAACTAGTCCACACAATGCAGCCTGCAGCAAGGAGCAGGGCCAGCTCTCCTGCTCTCAGGTCCCCAGATCTGGGTCACTCAAACTCTCTTCAGCAGGGCCGGCTCTATTGCTTTGCCTGGCAAGGTATAAAGGCCTCTTTCCCAATTGCTGTAGCACACACAAGATTCTTTTCCTTTTACTTGTTAGTTTTTCTTTCCTTTGTTTCTTTGTTTTGGTTTTTCTTTTAAATTTGGTTTTGATTACAGAGCAGGAGAGGCTGGCAAGGGCAGAGAGTGGATTCGGGGGAACAGGAAGATAAGTGGGATCAGAATGTTTGATGTAAAATCCACGAAGAACCAACAAGGTTTTTTAATTTTATTTTTAAAAACTCTTTCAATGATAAATGAAACAGCAAGTTATATTTGTAAATAAGATCTCAGAAATGTCACCTAAGCACCCTATATGTTGAAGGATAGCTGCCAACCTAAAGGACTTTTGAGAAGTAGTGGAACCTGTAAGAGATGAGGCCTAACAGAGGAATCCTAAGCTATTGATAGTGTGGGTATCCTTGGTAGGAACCTTGATATCTTTTTCTACCCCTCTCTAATTCCCCCAAATACAATGGACTCTCTCTCTCTCTCTCTCTCTCTCTCTCTCTCTCTCTCTCTCTCTTTCTCTATCTCTCTCTCTCTCTGTGTGTGTGTGTGTGTGTACACTCAACCTAACAATTTGTCTCTTCTAACTAATAAGAGACAGTATACTTTGCACCATGCTCTGTCCTGTTTTTTTTTGTTGTTGTTTTTGTTTTTGTTTTTTGTGATGTGGACTCTAGTCAATGGTTAGGAACTGAGGCACTCAAACCCACATGCTTGCAGAACTACACCTTGCCAACAGCTTCATAGGTAAACTCAGAAATAGGTGTTTCCCTCTAATCTTCATGTGCAACTGAAGTCCTAGCCTGCATCTTGATTTTTAGCCTGGGAGAGACCCTAAAATAAAGAACCTAATTAAGATGCTACAATTCCTAGCACTCATTACTCTGAGATAATAAATCATGTTGCATGCCCATAAGTTGTGTAATAATTTGTTACAAGCAATGTATAATATATCCCAGATACTCGTAACAAAAAAACTCAACACTTGAAAATAAGAACTTAGTAGGAAAACAATAGATCCAATGAACTAACACAAGTTCTGTATCAAGTACCCACAGGATACTTCATTATGAATAAACAGTGTCCTCCCTGGTGGAATCACAGGACAATGAGATCACGTTCTTTTAACATCACATCGTTCAGAAGTTAGCTTGAGAGCCCCAGCAACTATTGTGTTGTTTATGATATAGGAAGGGCAGGGCAGTGGAGTAGTCATACTTCCTGTCAAAGCTATGCTAAAAGAGTACATTTTCCGGACAGAATCTATAGGTCATAAATACATTCTAGTTTCTATCTACTATGCACTCTATGTACTAGTAAATTCTCAATAATGCCAGGCAGCACCTCTCCACGGAGGCAGATAGCCCTATGCCTTCCCTATGGTACATCACGGACTGCTAATGACAGAGATTTTACAAGTGATTGACAGCGTGGAGATCCCTGCTGTGCAGAGTTGCCATGGTTCTTTATTTTTCTGATAACTCCATCTGGACTTGTTATTGAACAGTGGATCTCTTACTCAACACAGCTGACCCTACAGATGTGAACAATAAGCAAGGATAGGGTCTGGAATACAGCAGATGAGATTCTCATGAGTGACTCCTAAGAATTTACTCAGGGTCCCATGCACACAGTGAGCATCCGCAACCATGGTACGGAGCAGTATTTATCTGATGTATAATTATTGAAGACCAGGTTTGACCCAGATGCCATTCTTGGACCAAGCAACCAGTAATTCACATGCAAAGTAATTGCTTTTGTGAAACTCATTTGTATCATAATTATTATATTTATCTTAGAAGTGAAGTTTTTAAAATTTCACCTCATCCTAATAGTCTTTGTTTATAGTAGTTCTATAATGTAAAACACTTTTCTTCTCTCTTATTCAGAACTGGTGGAATTTACAAATGTTAGTTCCTCTTAAGCTAATGTCTGCCTCGGACATGGCAGCTGAAAAGTAAGAAAATCAGAAATTCTTGGCTGTTAGTCACACATGCCTGCTGTCCAAGTCCCATCAGAAGCTGAAGTTAAGTGTCAAAGGGTGACACTTACCCTATGTATTTCATGAATAATTCAGACAAATTCTGCTCACCACTGTGTCATTTATTAGCCACCTGGTCTTGTGGACTTACCTGGCCAAGCACCTGCAGATGGCAGTCCTATTGTCTGAGACCTTTTCAGCAGAGAAAGCTCAGTATCTAGCACCTGGCTATCACAAAAAAATTTGAGGCCAAATTCATTGATGCTAAGTTCCCACAACACAGCCAAAATCCTAAAGAATATGCGAGCTGATGTTTGAGAAGGTCAAGACATGGGAGCTTTGAATTCTTGGCCAAAATAAAAAGTCACTAATTAAAAGAAATGGTGATATATTGCCAGCACAGGACCATCAATAAGTATGCCTATGACCTTGTAGAGCGACAACAAAGAAACAAGCTCCAAGTTTACTCCATATGATACATGAAACTCAACTACCTCAGCTATGTATAAGAAGTAATGGTGACTTTGAATTCCACTCCCTTAGCCACTTCAAATACTATATTTTAGAGAATGAAGCAGGCACATGGGCAATCACTTCCCCACTGTCCCTCTTGATAGCACTTTGTGTTTTAAATGCATTCAGCATGTAGTGACTGAGGGTACACGATGCCTCAGCTAGAAGGTAGAATTGGAGTGAGGACATGACCTAATTCTGCCCCGAGGAACTCTTGCAATGGAGGATAAGACAAGTTGAGCCACATTTATAGTACACTCCAATAATTAGTGAAGGGAAGAAGGGCTTAGTAGAGGACTTCCAAGGAAGACACAAACATCTGGAAGAGGCACCAGGAAGGTTTCCACAGAGGACTCAATCAGAGCTGAGTCTAGAAGAAGCTGAAGGAATTGTCAAGCTGAAAAGACAGTGAGGTGGGAATGTTTGTACTGGGCACCAGGTCTGGAACTCTAGGCAGAGGGAACACCAAGAGAGAGGCATGGTGTGGTTTAGGTCACACTTTGTAGCTCAGGATGATTGGGAGCATGGGGGCAGGTGAGTTCTGAGGGTACAACTCAAAACCAGGCTAAGAACTGGAAATTTACAATTCCTTTAGGACTTGTAGAAAACATGGAAATGGACCAGATTGCCAATGGAGTAAAGAATGAGAAACAGTCCAAGGACCATAACCTTTGATGATATGATCTCTTCTTAACTCTCATTCACAGCTGAACAACAAACTTCACTATGTCCCTTGATTCTCCTTAATGTCCCCATCTGTCACTCAAATATCATTTCCATTTCAACACGACCTAACACCAAGCCTAAGTTTTATTCATTTGGCAGTAGATAAAACTAAGAGCTGTCACTGCTTTGTGCTTTTGAGTGGCAGCAGGACTTTAGACCTAATTCTTCCCTGGATGATCCTTCTGGAGATGGAATAGCCCCCTTGTAAGATTCCCTAACACCCTGGTCACAAAAGCATGCTTATTTTTAAAAACAGACTACACTGTATTGCAACTCCAACATATTTATACTTTAGCACTTGCTACCAGATCAGAAACAGAAAATGTCATAGACTTTATAGTCTCCTGTTTCCATGCTTGCTGCCTTTACAGGAAGCCCAGTGGGAAATGAGCCTGTCCTTTCTTTCTGCTCAGTTGTCCTTACTTAGGGAACAGTCCTTCAGTTTTTCTCACCAAACATTTTTGACTTAAGTTTCATCTTCCCTTGGGTGAGGAAATTTCAACTGGCCCCATGGCTTTTGCCAGAAATTCCTTTTCCCCTGGCCTCCTGATCGGTCACGATGCTGCTGCATAGTACACATCTCCACCCAAGGTGTTTCCTAGAAGGAGATATTGACTTTCATTTTTTCATCTATAACCTAACCTCTTTCCTTCGGTGATGGTGAGGGACTCTCAGAAACATCTTGTGTATGCTGAAGCTGCCCAGTTCTATCATCGGGTTGAATGTGAAATCCTTCATGGATATTTGACAGAAGTCACTCGGGATCCGCACTTCAGCCATGCTTGGCTTACTGCTCTGGCACAATTCCTTGAAATCATTAATTTTTAACAAGGTGTCCTACATAGTCACTTTCCCCTGAGCCCTACAAATTAGGTAGAAAAAGCTCTTGACACTAAAATGGCATGTAGGTTTCTCTGAGGCAGGAAATGCCATCCTCTTGACCCTGGCCCGAGAGCAACAGAGCTGCCAGAATGGACTTCAAATTCCAGAGAGCCTAGGAGAACACAGCCAGAAACACAATCGCACCCAGCACCCGAGCACAAGAAACCCATGTGGTCAAGTTCCTTATCACACTCTGCATCTGTTGCTAAGCTTGGAGCTTTCCCCAGAGCTATGCCGGGTCCCAGGATACAACCTGAGTAAGGGAAGGTCCCCAGAGAGTGGTGCTCAGATAACAAGGGGAAAAGAAGGAAGAAACGAATCACAACACCTGGCAACCCTAGTCTTCAGGAAGTATAAAGAGAGATGCCCTTTCCCCTGGATATTTATCCACTTAAGGGCAATTAAATGGAAAGCCGGGTTAACAGAATAGTGCTCTGGGTTTGTTCTTCTTTCTGTATTTTTAGAGCAAGAGCAGCTGCTTGATAGAAAAGCAACCTGAGAGGAAGGCATCCTGTTGTGGAGAGTCCTTAATACCTAATCTGTGTCTGTTTAGATTTTATCTGAAGGAGCAAAGCTGTTGTCCTGGGCTCTACTCAGAATCGCGTGATACTTAGTTGCCAAGAATATCAGTGTCCCCAAAAGTTTGGCTACAAAATTCTACAAGTCTGTGTGTGCACGCACATGTACATACATACATACATACACACACACACACAAACATACATACATACATACGAATAAGCATAATGTGCACAATATATGCCTCTCAATCTCCATAAAGTAATTTTGGAATAGGCTGCAAAGTTTCCTTGGTTAAAAAATGCAGTTAGTGCAAGAAACAGTAGCACACACTGAAGCTGCCTCCCTGTCTATCAAGAGCTGAATGTCCAGCAGGGTGGTGGTTGCACACACCTTTGATCTCAACACTCGGGAGGCAGAGGCAGGTGTATCTCTGTGAGTTTGAGGCTAGCCTGAGCTATATAGAGAGAGCTAGTTCCAGGACAGGTCCAAAGGTACCAGCGAAACCCTGTCTTGAAAAACAAAAAAGAAACAAACAAAAAAAGAGCTGAATGTTTTTCCACCTGCACAATTGGTGATGTCATTCAGTGTCTTGAAAACAAAGGCAATAGCAGCAGGGACATATATTATGAACCAGTTCCATCTTTCCTTTGAGACTTACATGCCAACATATCACACTACTGCACTTACTATAATTAGGGGGGGTGTGTATGCATGTATGTTCATGTATGCAGTGGTGCACATGTGAAGGTAAGAGAACAAACTCAAGAGTTGGTCCCCACCTACCACCTTGTTATGCCAGGCAAGCTGTGCCATGACCTTCCAGTTCTGCCTTCTATCTCACAACAGGAGCCTTAGGATTACAAATGTTCATTGTCCCTGCTGGGGATTCTTGGAATGCAAACTTACTCTGCAAACTGAACCATCTCCCCAACTCTGTATTCTCAGCAAAACTGAGAAATTATGAATACTCAGCAATTATAAATCTACCTATTAAAACAAAACTGAGTAAGAATGGTTAGAATAAGAGTCTTTATTCCACATAAAGGAAGAGAGGAAATGGAAGATTGACCCAACAGTGCCAACCTGTTGCTAGGACCACTCTCTAGGAGAGCATATGGAAGCTAACCCTTACTTGAGAAATAATTGACGTGAAAATGCAACAGATGCGTAACTGTGAGCCTGTCTTGTCAGGTGTACTTAATCACAGAGCATAAGAATCAAATAAACAACTAACATGCCTTATTTCCTCAAAGTCAATTCTCTGAAAAGAAACACATTTGAGGAGCTGAGGATTTGGGCCAGCAGCTTTTGCAGCTCTTGCAGAGAACAAGTGTAACTCCCAGCACCCACACTGGTCAGCTCACTACGGCCTTACCTCTGGTTCCATGAGAATTTGACAACCTCTGCTGGTCTCTGCAGGCACCTGCACAGAATGGTGCACATACATATACTCAGGCAGGCAAGCATACTCATCAAGTCAAATCAAAATAAAGCACAATTTTATAAAGAGAGGGACAATTAAATTATTAGAATTCAATTTAATAATCTTATTGTGTGCATATGAATAACTGAAGGATTACATTTGACACAGAGAAACGAATTGATTATAACTGAATAGGAGCTGTATCATTTTTGCACATCAGGTATAACACATGAAGAACCCTTTTCCCAGTGGGGAACTATGTGAAATTAGACAAAGAATTTATTGCTCTGTTGTCAATTGCTGTATAAATTTATGGCCAAAAGGGAAATTGCACCAGATGTGTTTGATGAGGGAGAAATGGGTCCACTGAATTTCATTAGTGGAGGAAAGGCCTCGCAGAAATCAGCCAGCCAATTTTATCCCAGCATTTTAGCTTTCAGATACATCACTGAGCCTCCTCCGCAATCTGCCAAATAGCCAGCATTTTAGTTTCTACTGATCTATTTCCTTCTGTTGTTCTTCAATGAGTAAGGACTGGGGATGGACTTTGGGAACCCTACAGACATATGTAAATGCCATATGCACACCGTCCTTTTATGATGACACAAATGGAAAGAAACCTGAACAAAAGCTTTGCAAATACTAATACAGAGAAGACGCAATTCTGGACAAGGTTAAAGACATGGCTTTCCCTACTGACATCTGAATGCTCTGGATGCTGTGGCGTATGTGCTCAGCACAGCTACGAGTGCATCCCAGATTAGGATGTGCATTAGCACGCACCACTCTGATGAGTGAATATCTGTTATAGACCCCACTTACAAGATGAGAAAACTGAGGTGAAGTAGCTGAGTCTACTTACAAGCCAGAGTCTGTGTGGCTGTCCTTGTGACTTACTTAGACACTGCCAAGAATAGACAGATATCTATCTGTCTTGGGCATGGAGAGATAACACCGTAAATGAAGTGATTACCTTGAAAGAATGAGGACCTGAGTTTGACACCCAGGACTTAGGTAGAAGAGACAGACCTGCGGTGTACACTTGTAATACCAGGGCTGTGGGAGTGGAGATAGGTCAATTCCCAGAGCTTGCTAGCTAGCCAGCCCGTTCAGTTAATGAAGGACCAAGGAACAATTCCCAACATTGTCCTCTGGCTTCTATACATAGGAGCATGCCTTATGCACCTGCACATATGAACACAAGCAGCCTCTGACAAAACACTTGCCATAAAAAAGCAAAAATAAGAAATATTTTGAAAACATTACTACTATATCATCACAGAAGGCTAATTTACACAAAATGCTCTATAAATAATTCCCATTTCTCTTTCTTTGAGAAATGTTTCTGCCTTCTCAGAATTCTTATTTTTCTCTTAGAAAAGACTTTCCTCCATCTTCTGAAGCAGCCAATGCAGAGGGAATGGTGTGGGTTATGGAATAATCTTTAAATGAGTAATTCAATAATCAAGTAACCACACAATAAATGGCATAACAGTTATAGAGTTCAGCTCAAGAGTTGAACAATGTTTAGTGGTCCTTATTATTTTTAATAATTAAGGATGATCAAAGAACATCAGGCTAAGCTTAACTAGACTAGGGGTGTGCATCAGAGGGATAGCTAATACTGGGAAAGATAAAGGCATTGGTCTTTAGTGATGAGCCAGCGCTGCACCGTGCACAAGATTACTTGATCCGTTTATTACCTGAGATGGAGACTCAACAAGCAGAGCAATTTACCCCATCCTGACAGAGAGTAGGTGGAAACTGGAGGCGTGAAATTAATCTCTGTCATTCCAAAGAGCTTTTCAATGTGATGCCACGTTTGGGGTAAGAAGGGAGAGAGAGAAAGAGAAATGCAGCAAAGTGAGAATGAGTCATGATTTAGCCAGCATATTTCCTCTCTCTGTGAACCTCAGTTTCCACTCTACTTTGCCCTGAAATACCCAGGCACTTATTTTAATCCCCCAATTTCCTTACCTAGAATTAAAATAAGAATGGCCCAGTTACCACAGTCCCTTGACAGGAAAGTCATGGCTGACATTCAATTAATTCAAGGCTTCCCTCTGCCCTGGCAAGGACAGCCATGAGAGAAAGCCTCAACAGTTCTTTTACACATTCCAAGCTGGAGGTAATTGCCCCTGCACAGGGAATTCTGAACCTCTGTGCCCTGGGGCAGCAATCTGGCCACTCATTTGTGAGTACTGGCACTAATCTGGCAGCGGCACAAGCCTCCTGAGCTGTTACAACTGTCTGATGGGACACCTGTTCTCTCTAATTGAAGGTGATGGCCAAGGGTGGCAGGGACGTGTTGGCAGCAGTTTCCCCTAATGCCTTGCGATTGGGTGGAAAGCCGCATGGACCTGTGACAATAAAGGAAATTCTGCCTACCCTAGCATTTCCCGGGAGAAGAGCCAACCTGCAGTGCAGTAAGTTACAAAAAGCCAGTAGAGTCTGATGGTGGGCAGTAGAAACTCACTCGTAGAAAAGAATTCTTAAGACAGTCACGCCCTCTGCTCATTGAGAATATCATACATTTAAAAGTCTGCAGCATTCCCAGCCTTCCTGCACAAGCCTGCCCCCACTTCAGTAATCCATTTAATGGAAGTTAAAAGCATGCCGAGAAGCGTAACATACCCAATTTATTACTGCAGTTCATTTCATAGATAGCAAGCCCGCACCCTGCATGCTGCAGTGAATATATAGGTTGCACTTAGAGATCAATATCAGTAGACTGCAATTTGATAAGTGCTTCTAATTAAATTTCTAACTATGACATTTACTTAATCAAAACTTTGGCAACGAGAGCTAATTCAGACACCGATTTCAACGAGCAGATTTGGAAGGCTCAGAGGGAGTTGGTGAAAGAAAAGTCAGAAACCTAAATATTTGGCTTGGAGTCTTCTAACTGCAATTCACGTGTTGTGTCTTCTAACAAACACTCACAAGCATCCTAGAAGCCATCCCAGCCCTAGAAGAAATCATAATAGCGGGATGGCATTTTAGATGAAGATAGTCTGGGCTAGACTACGTGATCAAGTCAAACACATCAAGTCAGATACAGCATCATCAGAGGAGGCAAGTAATACAAACTCACAGGAAACAGTTTGAGAAGATTCAAAGGATGCCCTAGTATTGCAGGAGGATTTGTTTTTTTTTTTCAATCTTCAAACATATTTTTAGTAGGAATTTTTAAATAATTTTTTTAATTTCATGCAAGACTTCATAAATGCAGTTTGGAGACTTCTTAATGCATCTAAGAGACATCCTAGGTGTCTTACTCAAATCCTCAAGTAGAACTATTTTGTTTTTAAAATGATCAAAAGTCACTTTTATCCTTCTAGAACTCCTGAGCACAGCATAATTTTCATCATCTCACAATTTTAAAGGCATTGTTTTCCTGGTAGTAATTCAGCCATTTTGTCTAAAACTTTGTGCCTTTAAAATATGGTTAGCATGAGAAGGAAGAGAAAACCTCCAAGTCAGCTATGGAAAATGAGAGGCCAATGGTGAGTGTGCAAAACTGCACCTGAATCTTTAAGGAAGACTGTACCCCAAATGCACAGTTCATCTAAAAGCTAGAAAGAGTAGGGTGTAGCTTTGTCACACTGAGCACAAGAATTTGTTTATCTTTCTCTTTCAGACTTGCTCCTCTTCTCCCTCTGGCCCCCAACTTTCACAGTGTTCACAAGAGAGCTTCTCTAGCTCAAAATACAACTACACCGTGGGCAAGAGGCTAGGGCTCTGTGGGTCTCTGTAAATGAGTTCCTTTTGAGCTCCTTCCCTAGGTGTAGAAAAAGGATTTTGCGTGCGTGCGCACGTGTGCGCTCTCTCTCTCCTCTCTCTCTCTCTCTCTCT